>JAIUZE010013547.1:0-61564 GCA_022085475.1 Heliosperma pusillum
TTTCACATCCGATACCAACATTGTTGAACTGGTAAAAGAGAGTTGATAATAGGCATAAAGGTTATGTTATCTTGCATATTTATACTTGTAATGGGAGCAGGTAAACTACAAAAAATCAGAAAAATAAAATCCACCTATGAGGTCACTTGCTTTAACTACAAAAAATCCGAATTTTAGATTTTAAATCTTCCAATATAGATAACAATGGAACTGTCGTGACAACGTCGGATATTTGTGCAAATATTTAAATATAATGTGCCTAAAAAGTCATAAACACTGTTATAGACGACTCTTTTGCTGAACCAATACCTGAGATCAGCAGAACATTAGCATGGTATTGAATCTTCATTTAGAGACTTGATCTCGGAACCAGTCATGAGTCATCATGGTCTGATCTTGGTTGTAGCTGCTAAAATGCAGTCGATAACACCTGTTAACCTTCAAAACTTTGATATCTCGGCTGACATTACCTTTCTATATATAGTTAATGACGAGACAAGAAAGTGAAAGTTATAAGTTATTGCAGCCTTAGGAGCGATATTTGTGAAACTAACATGAGTAGTACTCGTACCAGGTACAAACTTTTGTAACCGCTTGCTGCCTGGCCTGGATCGGAAAATCTTGGTTCCGCCCTTAGCTAAGTTCACGAAAGAGCACATCGGTAGGAAAACAGGAAACAAATCAAGGTAATATTATCAGACTTTTACATTCAGTTTAGCTTGTACAAAGACTGAGTCAAATTTCTGTAGAAAAAAGTTAAATAAGTAGTTCAGATTAGATTATAAAACATTATAGAGGAAGTTTATGTGAAAAGGAGCAACAAGAAGTTAAAAGTCGACATCCCTTTACTTGACTGTTAAAAAAAAGATCTTCATAACTCGAGCAATTAACCTCGGGAAAGACAAACCAGCAACACATCAGTGCAGTTGCGGCCATCATGTCAACTAGCAATTCCGACCAAGCCGGGGTACGTTACTCTTTCTAGCTCCTTATGGCTTTGATTTTCTTTTACTTCTAATAGATAGATTAACGATAAATTTATTACATTTTGTTTCACAATCACCCTGTAAAACAAAACCTTGTACTATCATACATATGAGAAAAGTTTATCAAGTGCTACTAATTCGAAGCAATGCTTTGGAAATTGCATGTCTGTGTTGTTAATCTGACCTCCCTTGCTTGCTCTGTAATTGACGGGAGTATTTGAGGCACTCGGGTAATTTTGTAGTTTATGCCATTGGGTAGAACAACAACAAGAGGTCGCCTTTTATTTATAAAGACTAAAGAGGAGCATCAAGATCATTTTTTTTATTTATGAATATCTCCTGATTTCACCAGAAGCATAGAATACAACAACAACGACATTACCCCAGTGCCTCAATGGCTCAAGCATAGTGCGGGGTGGGGGTCGGATGGACGCAGTCTAACTCTTGTGTTAGCAATACAAAGAGGCTGTTCCCAAATGACCCGAGATCAAACAAATAATAATTAAGAACAGAACTTGAATTCTTAGCCTTTTTTTGTAATTATAACATGTTTCATGAATGATAAGTGATAACATGTTTCATGAATGATAAGTGATAGTTGAGTCTTACTAACACATGTCATTATTTTCAACATGTGGTATCTTCTCGTCCACTCTTCTCTCAACTATGGTCCACTCTTCTCTCAACTATGGAGTATCTAAATTAATCATGCGTATCTAAATTAATCATTATAATTCAACTCTTTACATGGGTTATTTGATAACTTTGAAAAATGTTGGATTCTCGTATATCTCAGGTTCTGGATTTCATCTTGGTTGTAAGTCTCCTCGATAAGCAGTGGGGTTCATTGGAGATGATCAATGGCTAGAAATCTGTCTGCTTGTATTCCAATTGTTTTGTTGTTGTGCCGATGCGCATGGTTGCATCTGACTTTATTTTATAATGAGTTGTAAATTGTAATATACTCCCTCCGTCCCAATCATTTGTTTGTCTTTGTTAAAATACTACTCACAGAGAATAATTAAAAATCCAACAAATGATTGGGCAAATGGAGTAACAAATAACACTTCTGTGATTGATACTCACAATCAAGTTGCATATAAGACAACATTACAGTACTTGCATAGCTGAAATGATTCATGTGAGTTCACCAATCTTCTTCTCTCGTTAATTTGGTTTTCTTAAGAATATCATGGAAAGTTGACAAAACTATTGTATTTCATTTTCTCAAGAATTATCGCCCTTTGTTTTCTCCTTCTGTTCTCTTCAATTACACACCAGCTATCCCTCTATCACCCCTCCCTGAGTGTCTGATTTTCTAATTGTCAATGGCTTAGTTAAGGACCGTGGAGTACGATACAAATAAGAGTAAAAAGACACTTTGTTAAAACGAAGCATCTATAACTAATAATCATTTATGTAAAAGCTTCCCTAACAATTACAGCAAACCATTATAAATGGGATTGCACGATGTCCCGCAACTAGGTAACTTACATGCAAATTATGTTTGAAGGAAGCGGGTCTCTTAAAACTTTTACCAACCTTAAATTTTATAAAGACAGGTGAAAAATAAGATTAACGGAGGAAAAAAAATCCAAACGAGAGAGACAATTACACAAGCTTTAGTACTTTGTTACGAAATGATGTCGTCAACATTTGCACCTAATTATATACAAACATGATTTTCTAACAATTTTCTTGGAAGGTCATACTTGTAAATAGTGGAGTAGCGATTGTGAGCCTCGTGTTATGTAATTATTCGATCTTGTATAAGTTTAAGGAACTTATTATTATAAAGGATTGATGTGCATGTTTTTCTATAAGAAAAAAAATTAAAAAGTCCATTCAAAACTTTTCAAAAATATTTTGAGCTATATTACCGCTTTGTATAGTGTATGTTTGGCTTTGCGCAAAGATTTTGAAGCTGAAAAATATTTATCAACATGTGTGCTTTTAAACTATGTTAAGATCAATGATTTAAATTAAAACGTGGAAAAATAACAATTGTAAAATGAGAAAGGCAGATAATTACACAGGTTCTGTTAATTTATTACAAAGCATGAGGATGCATTCATATCTATTAGTTTACGATACTTTTAATCTAAAGAAGTTGCGTGTCATGCGTATCTAAATTAATCATTATAATTCAACTCTTCGCTCGACATGTAACTCTAAACTAATTAGCATATTTGCGGTTCAACTGTACAACATTTAAATTTACAAACAAAAATACAATGCATTTACCTTGAAACACAACCAAAGAACTAATGTCATGGAATAGCTGAAATACTGATAAGAGGAGAAAAAAGTTGTGGAGGA
The DNA here is from genome assembly GCA_022085475.1 of Heliosperma pusillum. Classification (NCBI taxonomy): domain Eukaryota; kingdom Viridiplantae; phylum Streptophyta; class Magnoliopsida; order Caryophyllales; family Caryophyllaceae; genus Heliosperma; species Heliosperma pusillum. The sequence goes on from JAIUZE010013547.1 coordinate 3,306, forward strand.
GGTAAACAGGAGGAGGATGGAGATATGGAAGGTAAGAAGAGGAAGTGGAGGGGATAATGAAAGGGAAGGAGGACGAGAAGGAGAAGAGAGATTTGGGATGAAGATGTAGGGAAATAGAAGGGGAAAGAAATATTACGAGGAGGCGAAGGGGAAAGTGGAGAAGGACAAGGAGGCAGAGATGGGAGGCAAAACACCGGAATAAAAACAGTAATGAAAAGAGGATAAGCATTAGTAGAAGGAGGAGAGTGCATGAGGGAACTAACAACAACCAGGAGAGGATACGAATGCAAGACTAGAACGAGGAGGAATAACAACACGGGGAGGTCGGAAATAAACGATAACGATGAATTGAAAAGGGAGAAAGAAGAAGAAAGGAGAAAATGGGAAGAGCAAGTTCTGGCGGCGAAGGGGGGAAGATAGAAGGAATTAAGGGGATAAAGAAAAGAAGAGAAAGAGGATGTGAAAAGATGAAGGAGAAAGTGAAGCGGAACAAAAGACCATATTATAAAGAGGAGAAAAGTGAGAAAGCGGCACCAGAGCGGAAAGTGAGGAGCACAAAAATTGTTTGGGGGAGAGATGAGGGAAGTTGTGAAAGAGGAATAGTCAATACAAAAAGGAATAGAAAAGGGAAATATAAGGTGTGGGAAGAAAAAAAAAAAGATGAAGACGAGGAAGGGGCACCAAAAGGGGGAGAGAGGTAATTGGGGAAAGGGAAAGGAAAAAGGAATTAAATGGGGAAGGTTTTTTTTGTGTATATGATATGAACGTTTTAAATTACATATACATCATACGAATTAATCATATATTATACTTCTCCGTTCCAATATTTGTTTATCTTCGTTAAAACACCATTTACTAAGAATAAAAGAAGGCTAAACAAAATAGCTGGATAGAAGAAGTTATAATGTAACTAATATACTTGACCCTGGGGTATTTGTAGTTGATCCCGAATGCTTTCCCGATTCACCTACATGGAAACGAAAAATATACCATGTTAAGAGACAAAACACATAATATATGGTATGTCATAGCATCAGTGAGAAAGGAAAAATATATATGAAGGATGGTTAGGAGAAATTTTGCAATAAACATGATATGATTCGTAAGTAGGTGATTTCTTGGGTTTAATTCGAGGAAAATAGAAAAAGGATGGAAAAAAAAAGCATAAGTGAATGAGAAAGATAAGTAGATAAAGAGGGAGGGGATGAGATAAATAAAGTAAACGAAGGAGAAAAAGGCAATCGTGGAGGAGAACATAGGGTGGAGGGAAAGGAAAGGAAATAATGAGGAAAAGATAAATCAAGGGGGAGGTGAAGAGGACAAAGAGGAGGAGGATGTGACGAGAGAAGGGAATGGGAAGAGAGGAGCAGAATTGGATGTCTTAGCGATCATGGCGAAGGGGAATGAGAGAAGGAAATAGCGGGAGGAGGAGAAGGAGAGAAAGAGGATGTGAAAGAAGAAGGAGAACATGTAGTGGGAAAGTAATTGGAATGAGGAAGAGAAGGGGTAAGCAACGATAAAAGGGAATACGAGAAATGAGAAGGAACAAGAAATCAGGGGAAGAGGTTAAAAGGGGGAGGAGGATGAGAAAGAGGCGGTGGCAACGCCAAGAAAAAGGGGATGGAAAATATGAGGTGTAGGTGAAGGAGAAAGATGATGAATGATGATGAAGAGGAGGTGGAGAAGGAATACGAGGAGTGTGAGAAAGGGGAGGAAAAGAGAATTTAATCTTAAACATGATATTAAAGATAACTCATTCAAAAATCTTTGAAATTGGTTTAGTTTCATCACCATTTTGTATATTGTATGCTTCATTTCTCGCTAAACTTTTAAAGGCAAGTGACTTTTTAAACACATGTAATGATTAAAAAACTATTCCCTCATATTCTCAATAACATTCCCCATTTCTATTTTCGTCTATTCACAATACTTTCCCTATTTCCTTTTTTCGTAAGTGTTTATGTCGTCCACATTTAATTGTATGGTGGGGTATTATATTTGTGTGGTCCAAATTTAATTATATTGCGGGGTAGTGTGTTTTCTTAATTTTTGTGTTAAAGTGAAAGAGGAAGGTTATTGAGAATAGGAGGGAGTCTGTCAAGATAATTTATTTTCAAGTAGCATAGGAAAAATAATAATATGGATTAATAGTTGGTAATTTCTTAAAATTTAAGTAAGGGAACTTGTTTTTTACTATTACCGGGCCATATTTTCTTAAACCCTTATTGCTTCAAGCCTTCAAGTAACATGTGAAAAAGGTTAGGTTATTTCATACCGGGATGTGCCGATTTAACATAATCTCTGAACGCTACTTAGATGTCTTACTTGAAGCAATAACGGTTTACGAAAATATGATTAGAAATGGTACGCCATAAGAAAACCAAATTATTTATAGTAGCAACATTTACACAAAATCGGGGTTCCGCGCGCAACGCGCGCGGGGAAACGACTAGTTATAATAAAAGTGGAAAATAAGAAGTACAATTGCTTGACTATTTGTCTGTCTATTACCATCTTTATCAATGGGATTAATATTGGGTGAAAGAATGGGTGAAATATAAACAAATATTAAAAAAACAAAACTTGGTTGGACCTTCTCTACTCTTGGGTGTGCAGAGAACCACAGAACCTGGGTGGAAAACTCTTCACCCTTGTCAAAATAAGACACTTGGCATATGCTTATTAGTAGTTGGTTATTTATTACAGAAAAAAACCAGGCGTGTGGAAGTGTGGTAGTGTGCCTTTATTTCTCTATCTCCTCACGCCACTTGTCACCCTTTTATTAGTTGTTATTTTTTTTTACCGTTACATTTTTGTAACAGCTATAAAACAAAATCTACAATATAAAAAAAAATCCAACGGTCATATTATTTTGAGATCTATATATAGAGACCAATTTTGGTATATTTTCACCAACTTTAATTTTCTCCATTTTCTCTCTAATTAATCTCTTTATATAGCTAAAAAAATATAAAAGTTCTAAGAAAAAAAAATTGCACATAAATATTCTTTAAATATCTTAATCTTTAAAAAAATATATGGATAAAAATTTCATAAATTTACTTAATTCTCAAGATAATCTTGATCCTTTATGTAATTTAAACCCACAAAATTATCAAAATTCTTCTACATCCCAAAACCAACAAAACTTTTCAAATTATATAAGTTTTTCAAACCCTCAAAATTTCCAAAATTATCCAAACACTTAATATACTTCAAATATTCCTAATATTCCAACTTCACAATATTATCAAAATTCACAAATATTGAATATGTTGATAATAGTATAGACCTAAATACATGGTCTCCAAACCTAACTCAAATAAGTGTAGATCAAACTCAACCATCTCCTTCTCAAGCTTAAAAAAATCAAAAGACGGCAAAAAAACGTGGTGAAAATAAAACTTGGCGTGAGAAAGAAGATGAAGCTTTAATGTCGGCTTGGTGTTTTAGTAGCAACAATGCAGTTCTTGGAAAAAGCCAAAATACTATGGCGAGATGGGCAAAGGTGGTAGATAATTATAATCTAGCTCGTTTAGAAAATCTCAATGAAATTGGTGATAGAACACTACAAGAGAAAGCTCGTTTTGCGACGGATTATTCTGTCGCTAAACATGGTATTTCCGTCTCAAGAGACAGTTTTGCGACGGATTTGCGACGGATAGTGTCGCCACCATCTGCCACACTCAAGCTCCAAAAAAAACCCCAAAAAACCCTCTTCAGAACCCCCAGAAATAACCCCCAAAAAAACCCTCTTCTGAACCACCACACTCAGCCGCCACCATCTGCCACACTCAAGCTCATCTATTCTCTCGGCCCTCCGCCGGAGATGGGTCGACAACCTCGCTCATCTCCGGCGGTATGCTTCCCTTTCGCATTTTTGTGGTCCGTCTCATCGTCGTCCGGCGTAAATAGATAAGTGTGTTTCCCGCTCTTTACGGCCGTGTGTATCCGCCTTGTTTATTTGTGACCTCTTCTCTGGCCTGTACCTTGCTATCATCGACTCCTGCTCTTGATATGGTTTGGATTGTCGTCTTTTACGGTATCGTTTCCGGTTATGGGATGGTGATTTCGTCAGTCGATTTGGTCTGGGTTCTTTATTTTACGGGTCTTGTCTAGTGTATCGGAGTCGGACTGGTGCTTCTCTTCCCCTCGTCCCTTCCCCCATTGTCCGTGTCTTTCACTCGGGTAAGTCTCGGTGTATGAGATGGAAACTACCAATACGATTTGTTTTTCTTTCCGTATTGTTGTTTCTGGATTAATCTAGTGTCTCCCCATCCCCTCGCCCCTTCCCCCACTGGTTAGTCCAAATATGACACACTAGGTTTTCTCCTTTCTTGATTGTTTGGTTTTTTTCATCTCTACTTTCTTTTTATTGTTATCCTTATTTTGGCTGGATTGAAATCATCATTGTGCTGGTTTGGATCCGTTGATGGTCCTTAGCCATATGTTTGTTGCTGGAGTTCTTGGTTACTTGGTGCTTTGTGCTGGGTTTGTCTGGATTTGGATTGGATATGGCTTCTAATGTGACGAGTGGGTGGCCGTTTATTTGTTGGCTGTGGTTCGTCGATGTTTCGGGTCCTCTTTGGGTGAATCAAGTTGGGTTGGGCTGATATGAGTTTGGCTGTGGAGTTGGTTGGTGTTGCTGTGGTGGTTTTCTCTCCTCATGAAAGGACTTTGTTGGGATTGCAGGGGTTTAAATAATCCGCTTGCTCCTACAATTGCGAAGACTAAAGTGCTTCTCTCTAGTACTTATTTTGATTTTTTGTTTTTATCCGAAACAAAGTGTAATGTTGATGTAGTGGATCCTATGTTCGGTTCTTTTGGTTTTTCTCGAAGTATGGGAGTTGATGCTATTGAAACTAAAGGAGGTCTTTGGTTTGGATTTAGGGTAGGACTTAATGTAGTTTGTCTTGTTGCTTGTCAAAATTTCATCATTGTCAAAATTTTGCTATGTAATGGATCAGCTTGGTATTTGTGTCTTGTTTATGGTGAACCCGTTGTTCATAAAAGACCCTTGGTTTGGAATGAGTTAGGTTCATGGATCGATTCATTTGATGGACCTTTCTTACTCATTGGTGATTTTAATCAAGTTGATTATCAAGAAGATAAGTTTGGTGGGTGTAATAAGCGTGTATTGTAGGGGCAAATTTTTTCAGAAATTGGAAGGTTGAGCATCACTTTATGGATATTCCTTTTAAGGGTCCAAGATTTACTTGGTGTAATATGAGAAAAGACCAAAGTATTGTTTACGAAAGGCTTGACAAGGCCTATGGTTCATGGGATTGGAATAATCTTTATCCTAACTCTGGGGTTATTCATTTACCAATTCAACTTTCTGATCACTCTCCTATTATTTTTGAAACAGATATTGCTTCGTTCTTTGGCAAACGACCGTATAAATTAGAAGATTGGAATTTTGAGTATGATGAATGTATGGAGTTGATTAAAAAAGAATGGCAGTTCATTATTCATGGCTCTAGATCTTTTCAGCTTATTAGAAAACTTTCAAGGGTAAGGAATTTTATGAAGAAGTGGTCTATTTCTAAAAGAAATGCCTGGAGAGATAAATGGACTGAATTTGATAAAGAGCTTGAAAGTGGAATGGAAGATATGGTTAATAATGGAGATTCTAATAGGTTTCTTTCCGCTCTTCAGAGACTCCATGAGTTTGCTACAAATTCGGCAATTTTTTGGAAGCAACGCGCCAAAATTAAATGGGCTGTTGACGGAGATACTTGTACCAAATAATTCTTTAATTGTGTTAAAGGGAGAGCCAGAAAAAATTTCATTGTGGGCATTAAGAACAAAGACCAAGAATGGACTTTCGATAAAGATGAAATTGAAACAAATTTTGTTGATTTCTACTCCAAGCTCTTCAAAGAAAACGAAGGTTCTGAGAATTTTGGTGAATTTTATTCAAGAGAATTCAATTTTCTTAGTGTTTCAAGAGATATTTTGTGCGAAGATGATCAAGTTTCTCTTGCTAAACCTGTCTCTAATAAGGATGTTAGAAGAGCGGTTTTCCAACTCGGAGCACTTAAATCTCCAGGCCTTGATGGTATCCCTGCTATTTTTTTCACAAGTGTTGGCACTTTATCAAAAATGAAGTCACAAATTCTGTTTTGGATATCTTAAATAACAATCATATTCTTAAGGAGATAAACAAAACATTTATTACCCTCGTTCCTAAATCTAATGGAGCGGAATCTGTGGAACATTATAGGCCGATAAGTCTTTGTAATGTGATCATGAAAATTGTAACCAAATGCATTACGAATAGACTTAAGGGATTTATGAGTAAGTTAGTGGGTGATTTTCAGAATGCTTTCGTTCCCGGAAGATTTATTGGAGATAATGTGCTCATTTCTAATGAAATTTTCCAAAAAATTTCGTCTTCAAGGAGTGGTAAAATGGGGAGAGTGGCTTTTAAAGTTGACATGAGTAAGGCGTATGATAGAATGGATTGGAATTTCATTAGAGGTACTTTGACTATGATGGGTTTTCCCGAAAGACTTATTACTCTTATTATGAAGTGTGTATCTACGGTTTTTTATGAAATTCTCATCAATGGGGTTCCTTCTCGAAGAATTATCCCAAATTGTGGCATTCGTCAAGGTGATCCTTTGTCACCTTATCTTTTTGTCTTATGTACCGAAGTCTTATCATGGAATATTATTCAGCTTGAGAAGAAAAATTTGATCCGCGGTATTAAGATTAGTACTTCTGGTATCACGGTCTCCCATTTGCTATTTGCGGATGATTATTTGTTCTTCTCTGAAGGCAATATTGATAGTTGTGTTCATCTGGCGTCTACTCTTAACAAATACTGCTGTGCATCGGGCCAAAAGATTAATGATAATAAATCGGCTATCATGATCAGTCCAAGTTCTAGTCTATCCTATGCCTCTGAATGTATGAAGATTTTCAAAGTCTCTGGTAATTGCGCAATGGATTCTTATCTTGGTTTTTCTTCTGATATTGGTAATTTGGAGGCTGGAAGAACCAAAAAAGAAATCTTTGAAATCATTTTGGATAAGATTAGGTGTCGAATTTCAGCGTGGAATGGGATTTTGCTATCATCTGCTGGTAGATTATCTTTGATTTCTTCTATCTTATCTTCCCTTTCTATTTACTTTCTATCGGTATTCAAAATACCGGTAAGTGTGACGGATAAGATTGACTCTCTTCTGTCACATTTTTGGTGGGCTGGGTTGAAGAAATCGAAATCTATTAGTTGGTGTAGTAAGCTATTCATCAACCAACCAAAGGGCTTGGGGGGTTTGGGTATTCGTAAATCAAAGGAATTTAACCAAGCGTTGTCAGCTAAGATTGGATGGAGGATGATCAATCACTCAAATTCTTTGATCTCTAGAACTATTGGCGCTAAATACGGATTGCATTGCCTAAATGGAAATCTTACTTATAAGAAGAGTTCTAATTCTTCTTGGGGTTGGAAAAGTATTCTTTGGGGTATTCAGCTTATTCAGCCTTTTATTGCTTGGAAGGTTGGCCGTTTTTCTGAATTAAATGTTTGGGACTCTAAATGGGTCGATGACGCTTCTCCTTTACCTCTTTGTCATGATCTTATTTCAACTTCTCCATCGCTAAAGAATCTTAAGGTTAAGCATTTAATTCGGGCAAATGGCTCATGGGACTCTTACCGGATTGGTATGTTTCTTGATCCTGATTGGGTAGCTAAGATTTTGGCGATCCCTTTGAGTTGTTGGGATTTTGAAGACTCCATTTACTGGACGGAATCTGTTAGTGGCTCTTATGATGTCAAGAAGGGTTATTCCATTGCTTTCAATCTCTCTTGGAATGCTCAGGCTACAATTAAAGATCTTAGTAGGGTTGGAGCCGAGTTAAAGATGTTCGTTAGAAAGAATCTTTGGCACCTTCTAGGTCCCAAGTCATGGATTATTTTGTTATGGAAAATTTTGACCAATTCTCTTGCTGTGGGTGAAGGGTTCATTAGAAGGGGTTTTGAGGGTGATTTTAATTGTCATCTTTGCGACAGTCAGACTGTGGAATCATGTGATCACCTCTTTAGAGATTGCGTGTTTGCTAATAAAGTCTGGGCTGGAAGTGTTTTAGGGATCCATGCTCATATCGGAAAAGAATTAAGTATCCAAATTTGGATTAAAAATTGGTTATCTCTGATTCAGAAACTTCCAGATTGGGAGTCGCTGGCTCTTTCCTTTCTTTGCACCTTATGGACTATTTGGGGGAGTCGCTGTAAAAAGATCTTTCAAGAGGAACCTATCACACCTTATGGAGTTATGAAGGTTTATGAAAATACTTATAGTTTGGTGTTAGAAGCTGAGAAAGTCAGAAGTGGTAGGCTGAATCCTCAAGGAGTGTTTCATGACCATCCTGTTGATAACGAGTTGAATGATCTAAGAAACAGTATATCCTTTCCATTTATCTCTGCTAAGAATTATTGTGACCAGCTTGAGTTGTTTGTAGATGCTTCGTGGTATAAAAACCTCTCCGCTGGTCTTGGCTGGGCTATCAGGAGGAAATCTGGTGAAGTGATTTTACAGGGCAACCGTAGTTTTACTGCTCAAAGTGCGGATCAAGCTGAAGCTGTGGCTATTCGGGATGGTTTAAATGCTGCATTGAAATATAACTTTGTTCATATCTCTCTTTTCTCTGATTGCTTGCAGGTGTTATCCCAAGTTCTAAAACTTAATCGACCTCATCATAGAACGAAGATCATCATTGAAGACATTTTTAATATGGTTCATAGTTTCCATTGTATTTCATTTTGTTACGTTCCTAGAAACTGCAATATGATAGCTCATAGATTAGCTAAAGGAGCTATCCGCTTGTAACTTTCACTCGCTTTCCAGTTGTCAAAAAAAAAAAAAGTGTCGTTTCAAAAAATTGAACGAAATGGCGAACAAGTGGATTTCTTGTTATAAGGCAGTGCTTAGTCGGCCAAGAAGAAGTGGAACAAACGACGAAGATATGGAGGCCGATGCTCAAAAGCTATTTGAAACCGACAATGGAGGTGCAAGGTACAATGACTTGAAGGTTTTTAAAAATGTTATGTGTAAACATCGAAAATGGAGTATCGAAAACATTAATGAGGAGCTAGTAAATATTGAATCTAATGAGGAATTAACAACTCCAGTTAGCGGCGGGAGTTCGAAAAGGTCTAGGATGAATGAATCAGAAACTCCTCCTAGTGTTAATATCAGTTAATCTGTCGAACGTCGTCCAGAGGGTATGGATGCAGCAAAAAAAGAAACGTAAAGGTAAAGCGGTTGCATCCAATTCTTTGTTAAATGAAGATTTTAGCTCAAAACTTGATGAAATGCAAATTTCTAGGGACAAAGGTATAAATTTTTTAGAGAAGAAAATTGAGGTAGAGCTGGAAATGGAGAAAGTTTTTTTTTTTCGGCAGCAGTAAAGTTGTAATCTTGCTATTAGTCCATCGCTCCTTTTGCTAGCTCATGCGCCAACTTATTAAGCTAGCGAGGAATAAAACTAAAACATAAACAGTGAAAGAAAGGGAACAAAGTTTCAATATCCCTGATAATATCGACGGTCATATGTTGAGCGTGATCCACTCCCGCTATTTGATTAAGTACCTGTAGACAGTCAGATTGCACATGAAGATGAGTAATTGTTTGACTGCGTGCCCATTGAAGTACTCCTTGGATACCGATTGCTTCAGCCTGTGATGCACACTCAGCTTTCATTTTGGTAGCATTTGAGTGAAACGGAATACTATTGGCGCCATAAGTTACCCATCCATATGCTGCACTTAAATTGGATGCCCAACTAGCGTCAACTTTAATGCGGGTAATATTGCACCTTGATTCCTTTCCGACCATATAGAAAGGATAAAAATTCCTAATAATATCTCTCATTGTATTCCTATCATTGTCATTTGAGTTGTCTTCATTTAGTCCCTGGCCTTTTTGATAAATCATTGCCTTGATAGCTAAAGCAGCTTCCTTTTCCTGTAGCCGGAAAAAATGCTGCGGTGAGTAATCTTGATCTTCCCATACAATCCTGTTGCGAATGCACCATATACACCATAGGATAGAAATGAAAACGATCATACTTGACCCTTCATCATTTTTTGATGTCGCAAAATAATTGAACCAGTTAATTATCCATTCTTCAATCCCAATGTAATGATCATTCCTAACCGATATTCCTAGAGAAGATGCAGCCCATATCCTTTTTACCTGCTCACAATCACGGAATAAATGGGTGCCAGTCTCGATTGCTTCTTTACAAAGCGGGCAAGTATAGTCTACAGCTATTTGTCTTTTTAGGAATTCCTTTCGTAGTGGAAGCGTGTTAGTAAACACTTTCCATAGAAAAGTCTTCCATTTTTGTGATATAGGTAAATGCCACAGTTTTTTCCTACAGAAATTCCTTGTGGAATTATTAATTCTATGCCGATCCTTGTCGGAGTCATGTTTCTCCATATGCGATTTCAGAGCAAGTGCGTATCCGCTTTTAACATTGTAGATACCCGTGGAAGTTTTTGTCCAAAATAAGTAATCCTCCTTCCTCGATCGACATATTGGCATAGCACCAATTTTATTTGCCCATATTGGTTCAAAAAGTTCCTCAATTGCCTCTAAATCCCAAGTAGACGAATGTAGAATTAGATCCTTTACCTTTAAATGCTTTACTTGTCTAGGTGGGCGAAATCCAAAAGACGTAATACGAGTATGGGCCTCACCATCAATCCATTTATCATTCCATATATTCAGGTTGGAATTGATTCCAAATTTCCATCCTAAATTTGGGATGATAAGTTTCAGTCCATGGATGATACTTCTCCTTCCCCATGAAGCGCGTGTACACCTCTTAATCGAATTAATATCAGTCAGGACACCGCTCTAAATAATTTTATCATAGAAAACCTGACTGATAAGAGATTTTTTATCTTGAAGTATTCGCCATGCCACTTTTCCCAAAAGTGCCTGGTTTGTACATCTAATATTCCTTATCCCAAGACCTCCTTCAGATTTTGGAAAACTCAGAAAATTCCTACTACACCAATGGATAGACTTAGAAGATTTGTTCCCTGCCCACCAAAAATGTGACATCAATGAGTTAATCCTATCTGCCACACTTACCGGTATTTTGAGTACCGATAGAGTAAAACTTGAGAGGGTTGACAGAACATAACAAATCAAGGTTAGTCTTCCAGCGGGTGATAAGAAAATGGCATTCCAGGAGGTGATTCTCTTTTTGACTTTGTCTAAAACCATGTTAAAATTTTCCTTCCTTGAGTTTCCAAAGTCGGTTTTAATTCCTAGATATTTTCCCAATCCATTTTTATTAGAAATTTTTAGAGTCTTGATACATTGTTGCGCCGCTCGCATAGATGTACTTGGGCTAAAAAGAACACCAGATTTTTTTGAGTTAATAACTTGACCAGATGCTACGCAAAAATCTTTCAGGATCTTATTAAGCCTAAGTATCGCCTCATCTTTGTCATTCAAAAAGAAAACCGCATCATCCGCAAAGAAAAGATGAGATATTTTAGGCGAATTCCTTGCTGGAGATATTCCACAGATAATTTATTTATTTTGTTTTGCAGAAATATTTTGAGATAAAATCTCCATACACATGAGATTCTGATGAAAAAAGAGGAAGGTCGGAACAAGAGGTCTGACAAGATGTTGTTGAATATGTTACTAGCAAGAAATGACTTGCGCGCGGACGAGGAAGAGTTGAAGCAAAATCTCATAAAAGCTTTATTTAAATTTTAAGTATTAGTTTTTAAGTCTCACAAAGTTGAAGCAAAATCTCGCAAAGTTTTAATGTATTATTTTTTAAGTCTTAATTAATGTATTAAGTGTTAACTTCTCTCACTATGGGTCATCTAAATTTTTAAGTTTTAATGTATTCGTTTTTAACTAATACTTTAAATTTTAACGTGTTCGTTTGTATCAATAATGCACTGTATTGTCAATTCAACAACATTTCTTCACATCTATCTAACCATTCAATTGTCCATATCAATTTGCATTGTATTTTCACATCAGCCTGCCAAACATTAATATTTTTATCAATAATGTCATGTATTTTCACATCACTCTGCACAATATTTAATTTTTGTATCAATAATGCATTGTATTGTCAATTCAACCTTTTCACATGAAAACATACATTGACTTGTCTATATCAAATATCAGATGCAATTGTATCCACATAGCTACTCTATAAATAAGTATTCATAAATTTCTCAATAACTACACACTCACTTACTCTTCTCTACATCATATCACCTTCAATTATGTCTTCAAACGAAAGTTCATATGATTCAAATTATTCAAATGGCTCAAATTATTTAAATGATTCAAGCTCTAGCTCATTTAATTCAATTTTAATCTCACTTAGCCAAAGATTAAATGATTTTACTCAATGGCATGAACAAAATATGGAGCAAGATCTCTTATTACAAAATGTTCTCATTTCTTAACTAATTCAATCCTTAACATCTTCAAATCCAACTCCTAGAGCTCATAGGCGATATATTGAAAGAAACCGTGAAGAGGGTCATGCGACATTCAATGACTATTTTGCTGATGACCATGTGTATCCTGCTCATATATTTCGCCCTAGGTTTCGCATGCGGAAAGAATTGTTTCTTCTTTTGGTTGACTCTCTTACTGAGAGCGTCCCATTCTTTCAAGAAGGCAATAATGGTAGTGGTAGAGGCAGTCATACCGCATTGCAAAGGTGCACTACTGCAATGAGAGTTTTAGCTTACGGGTCATCGGCTGACTCAATTGACGAATACCTACGAATGAGTGGTGCCTCGCTATACGAGAATCTTTAGCATAATTTGTTAATGGGGTGATAAATGTTTTTGGTAACGACTACCTGCGAAGACCCAATGAACACGACATAGCAAGATTACTTTCACGTGATTTATGGATATGGCATGCTTTTTTTGGAACTCCAGGTTCGTCTAATGATATTAATGTGCTTCAACGGTCCCCGATTTTTAATGATATTCTAGAAGGTCGAGCGCCGCAAGTTAATTTCAATGTGAATGGTAATGAATATAATATGGGGTACTACCTTACTGATGGTATATATCCTCAATGGGCTACATTTATTAAATCGACAATGCTCAGCAACTTCAAAAGCACAAGTTATTTGCTCAATGTCAAGAGGCCGTTAAAAAGACGTAGAGCGGGCATTTGGGGTCTTACAAGCTCGATTTGTATATATAAAACAACCATGTCGTGTTTGGGATTCAAGTTTGATGGGAAGAATTTTGATGGCTTGTATCATCATGAATAATATGATAGTGGAGGATGAACGAGACACTTATCAAAATTATTATGATACCACCGAATTTGAAGAAGATCACCCAACGTCATCAAATAGAACCACTAGAGCGACGGTCGCGCCTTCTCAGCCCTTTACCCGACCTTCAAGCTTAACTACCTATATGCAAAGACGAGCACAACTCCGTGATAGAGAGACTCACAATAGTCTAAAAAATGATCTAATTGAGCATATTTGGCATAAATTTGGTAACCGTAACTAGTTAATTATATATATTTGTATCGTTTTTTTAATATTTCTTTTAAATGTAATTTCGTGTTTTAAGTGTGTTTTATGTAATCAAATTAATTAAGTCGAGTTTTACTTTTTTCCGTCTTAAGTTATTTTTTAAATTACGATATTTAAAAAGAGATAAAAAAGAAAATTCACAAAAATATTACAAAATTTTATCGACGTAAATATATCCGAATACGTAAAATATAAATTGATTGTTAAATATAATAGTTTTTTAATTTGGGTGTGAAAAACAATAAATAGAAGAGAGATGTTTAGTTAAATTGGGTGAAAGATAGTTGTTGATAAAAGTAGAGAAGTTAGGGTGAGTTTAATAAAGTAGGTGAAAGATAAAAAATTAATATATAGAAAAGTTAGACATGGTGAAATAGACTTATTGATAAACATGGTCTTAGACTGTATAGCCCTAGGTAAACGATCTGACTTGCACCAAGAATAACTATTTCACTCAAATGTATTAATTAAAACTCAAAATGTCAAGAAGTTAACCGAAAGTGTATAACGTGTAAACTCAACTTAAAATGACTAAATTCATAAAATATACTCTCTCCTATTTAATCCAAACTATCCATTTACGTTTTAAAGTCAAACTTGTTAAATATTGACCTCGATTACATTAAGTCAAATCTTCGAAATTTATATATAAAATTGATATTTGTACGCTTGTTATAAGAAGAGGTTTCGGAAAATTATAATTTCGACCCAAAAAAAATATATAAATGAAGAAAAACGTGATCAAAGTGTCGTCTCGTAGACATCAAAAAGTCAAATAGGTAGTTTGGATTGTATTGGAGGGAGTATTTAACACAGACCAATTAAACTTTACAAATATATTAACATTTTCGCTTTTCACCCAAATATTTCAACTAAAATCATTGATTTATATTTTTTTGGCTATATGAGAACAAGAGGTAGCTCAAGCGGTAAGAGCACCCTTACCTCAACCATGAATTAATTAGGGGGTCGATTCTCACCCGCGACATTTTATGCTCATTTGAACCGAAAAAAAAATAGGTACACTATATCGTTATTTATACGCAAATTCTCATTTAAGACAAACCAATATCCATCTGAAATTTAAGACGGGTCAAAATGTCAATTACATACCGAATTATCCCAATTGTTGCCTAAAAATATCAATTTTTTTTGTCTTTATTACCAGTTTACCAAGTGGTAGTATTAGACCCGTCTTAAGTAGTTTAAGATGGTTAACGTGTGAAAATTCAAGTAGTTCTAATAAGGCGAGTACGGGTGTTTCGTTTAGATGGGAGTGCAATTCTCATTTAAGACAAACCAATATCCATCTGAAATTTAAGACGGGTCAAAATGTCAATTACATACCGAATTATCCCAATTGTTGCCTAAAAATATCAATTTTTTTTGTCTTTATTACCAGTTTACCAAGTGGTAGTATTAGACCCGTCTTAAGTAGTTTAAGATGGTTAACGTGTGAAAATTCAAGTAGTTCTAATAAGGCGAGTACGGGTGTTTCGTTTAGATGGGAGTGCACACCCCGGAAAACTATGAGGTCCTGGCAAGTATGGTTGCTTTTGGAAACAAAGTTGATAGTTATATTTTTTTTCTTTTTTTTTGGGTGAACACTTACTGATAATTATGTTATAAGTGGTGATATAACTTTTGAGTTTTATAATAAAAGATTGAGCTTAAATGTAATAAAAATTATGATTTATTATAAAGTTATGAGCTCTTTTAACTAAAAAATTAGCTTAAAAAGTTACTCACTCAGCTCCACCCCATTTTATTGTCATCTTTTCTACAAAATTTACTTGATAGTATGGAAAATTAGTACCACCCCTGACCCCTCTATCAAAATAATATGGTCCTTTCAGTCTTTTATTTCGGGGGTTTTTCACTTAATCTTGAGTTTGGTTTTAGTCGTAAATCGTAATATTGAAATGAGTAGTTCGTTGATCATTCATCGCACACTACTTCAATGGATACAAGTTATTTCTCAACAATCATCGGAACAAGTAAGATGTGTTTTTCCTTTTACTGTACAATTTATAATACGAAGGATCCCCTCATCAAAAGCTGCAAGAAGATAGCGATACGAGGACGAGCGAATTGTCAGATCATGATTTGAAACCCCTAATTATTTAATTTATCAGAAAATTATTTTTATTTTGATTCTAATATATTCGTTTCGATTATAAATATCCTTTGTAAGTGTCAGGTGTCGTTTTATTAATGGATTGTTCCTCTATTTTAGTTTTGATGTCCAAAATAAATTAAAGTATAACCTAATAACTTTTTTTAAAAAATTTTAAAAAGTACATACAAGTTTAATTAAATTTAATACTCCGCATAATTGTACAAGATATTTATACAATTTGCTGTATTCATTTTTCCCGATGTGTGACGAGATAATACCGTACAAGAAAAGAAGTTAAAAACCCGCTAGTTTATATTATGTAGGAATTTTTGGTATGAACCAGACACACAATAATAAAGGTAATAAGAATCGAAAAATAACGATAGGACACAATATTTACGAGGACTATA
Source organism: Heliosperma pusillum (assembly GCA_022085475.1). Classification (NCBI taxonomy): domain Eukaryota; kingdom Viridiplantae; phylum Streptophyta; class Magnoliopsida; order Caryophyllales; family Caryophyllaceae; genus Heliosperma; species Heliosperma pusillum. Next base: position 19,404 of record JAIUZE010013547.1, read on the forward strand.
GTCGCACTAGGATTTTATTGATCACTCACATATGAGGATACTAATTACAATGTTATTCATCTCCTTTTATAGCTAGAATTCAAGCCTTGTAACTTGCTACATTAATCACTATAATCAATGTAGAAGTATGATTCGGTAAGTTAGAAAACATCAATTCATATGTTTCTCATGAAACATAATCTTCATAATGGAGCATAATGGAAATACATTATTATTATAGACTTGTAGTTACAACATATTACTCCGACTAATTATTTCTTTACCTTTAATTAAAATATATCTTACAGAAAAGAGAAAAGAATAAACAAATAGCTGAAACGAATGGAGCATAATGTATACGTGCATAAGTAACCTATAAGAGTCGTGATTGATAATTTTTGAGCAACTAATGAATTGTTGTGACAAACAAAAATCATCAAACTAGCATATATAATTTTCTTGGATTATAATTAAAATCACAATAAAGAAAAATGAATATTGGTATAACAAATTTTCTCACGTGTGCCCTAGCGGCACAACCGCACAAAATTAAAAGCGCTGAAAAGAAACGTTTGACATAAATTTAATTGAAAACTAGTTTTAAACCCGTGCAAATTGCACGAGCATGCTCTATAAAAGTTTGTTATTATATGAAAAATGTAAATACTAAATTAATTAATCATGTTCTTTTACATTTCATTACCTTTAGAGATAAAAACTAAAGGATCTCCCTACTTTTTCTTTGACAATTTTGATTGCAAATGTAATAATTGATTTATAACATCATTTAAAGATCTTAGTTTTGAATTACAAAATTTCATTTTTAATTAGCATAGATGATACGTTAGGGTCCATTAGGTGGGTACTTATAGTATGAAATGTCCTCTTGATAGGTGAATTCTAGTTTCTACTATAGCTTCTTACTCACGTGGCTTAAAAAGAGTCCGATTTGTATACAATGAAACAAAATTACTTGAATGAAATAAAATTAACACAAATATAGTGAAATTTCAAAATTTTGAATAGTTGCAAACTTATATAAATCATTATCTTGTTTTTCAATGGATCAAACCAGAAACAAAATGAAAATATTGAATTGTGCATATTTAAATTAAGAATTTTTCGCAAATTTGAAATCAGTGAAAGAGCCAAAATGTAAATTTTGACTCGTGTCATTTAAACATATATAGCCGAGTTGTTAAATATTCAAATCCTTCAAATTATCATATAAATATATCATACGTATAAGTAAACGATAATGTTATAATACTTCATAAGTCTCATTCAAATAAAAAGACCGCATAAATACTGATTCATATTCACACTATCTAACAAACAGGTAGACAAATTACTATTTCCAACTTACATTTTTAGAAAGTAATAGGCCAAAAAAATATGATCACATGTGAATTTGATGGAAATTATTTTTAGCGACGTGTTTAAACGTATTCCAGAAACGTTACTATGATTAGCCAATAATAAACCACAATCGAAATGTTGCTATGATTGGCCTATAAAATAAATTATTTGTTTATTCCATAAACACAGAGACGGCAATAAATTTCTCTTAAAACGTATATGTCCATCTTAACTATAAAACGGGGCAAATACCATCTCACGTGTACATATACAACATACTCCGTATATGTTACATTTTCACAAGCATTCTGCTTTTATTTTATTTCAACTACTTAACCCGTCTTAAATCTAAGACGGATTTACTTGTTTAAATGAGATTTGTAAAAAGACGCCACACACCATTTTAATTTTTATAGTATATTTTCATTTTCCAATGAAACTTTTTTCAAACTTTGATTTTTATTGTGCTTTAAACATGCCCTTAAATTACATATTGGAAAATGAGATGGCGCCACCCGGTGGTACCCAAATTCGGTACCACCGGGGTCATAATTGTAAATTACCTATAACTTTCATTTTAACTCTATAATAATTTGAATTTCAAATAAATTAATAATAAAGGGCAATTTAGACATTTCTTATACTTTATAAACAACTGTTATTGTTATGTCTTTGTTAGATTTTCTCCAACAACTTCACTTTATTTCGCTAGATATATGTACCTGTATTGTTAACATTTGCATTAGCCTTAAGCAATTAACATTGGAAGAAATAGTCTTACTTAAACATCAACGAGCCTGATTGAACTCTTTGACTTAAATATTTGGTATCGGGGATCAAATTAGACTCGAATACAATAAATGATACTTATCATAAGCTCGAATAGACCGAAGTTGATCCATAGTTGATTATAATTTTGTCAGACTATATATAAATCCATTCGTAAATAACTCGACTCAAACTCTATTAACAGTATGCGTGCAATCATCCAATGAAGGGCGACAAAGTTGAGATTATTGTTACGAAAAAGATGACGGATTTGAGATTACTTATCTCACAAAGCATAAGGAACTCGAAATTATCGATCATACTCCAAAATGTAATATATACGAAATGGTACTATTAGCTACACTTTCACGTGACGAATACTTGTATGATTGTTGCTGTATTCCCATACAGATGATGATGCAACATATAATTACTCCACTTCTAAACTTTTAATTTTATGTCTGCCTTGCCAGATATTATTCATTATTTCCTCAATTTCTTAATTGTTTAACGGGTTGAAGGATGATGATACATTGATACATGAAGGTTTTTTCATAGATCAGGGAAAATATATGAATTATTAGATTTTACTAATATGATCCTACCTAAATGCAATAGATTGAAACTTACATATTTACCCTTAAGGTTTGGCGCAAGTCTGAAAATTAGTTTTCAAGAACTTTGATTTTTCCTTGTTTTTAAATTAGGGTGGTACCGAATTTCGGTACCACCGGGTGGCGCCCTATCGCTATCCTTACATATTAGAGTAACTATGTATGAAATAAAATTGATAAAAATTAATCAATTAATGCTTCAATTTATGATCACAAAACTTGAAATAATCAATCAAATAACAAAATTGTTAGCATTGGCAAAATTCCTGACCTACAATTAGTTACAACAACACAAAAAAAAAAACCCTAAAATACCTGTCTTGTAGTTTGGCACTGTGAGTGTATATGGAGTATATATATTAACTTGTTACTCCCGGAAAAGATGTGGGTTTTCAAGAAGAAAATCAGGGTAACCTTGAAATGTTATATCTAAAGGATTACCTCCCAAAGTAGAAGCATCATTTTGTGAATTATTATTATTATTATTGAAATCATTATTTCTAATCATCCTAGGAGAAAATAAACTAGCATCATAATAATCAAAGTCAAGTAGGGTATTATTATTGTGTTGAGATGATGAAAAATGAGGTGGAAACGACGAAGATGATTTAAGGTGATTATTGTGAGTTGTTGTAGCAATAGGTTTAATGTCATTGTTCGGGTTGGTCCCGAAAATCCAAAGGATTTCTTGAGGTTGAAGGTGTCTCGAGGCGTTGCTAGGTTCGGGTTCTGGTAGAGGAGTAGGCATGGAAGAGGATGAATTAGTAGCATTAGCTTGATAACATGTATGTTTCCCTCGGTATGTGACTTCAAAGTATGTAGGATCGATGTCACTTCTTTGTACTTGCTTTGTTGCAAAACAATCTTGGCTTCTTTGAGTGCATCTATAATAAGCCCTGAAATATAATCATTTAAGTTAATAACTTTGAATTTGTATATATTGATTTTATTTTTGTTAAGTTCTTCGTTGAATTATTGGGAAAATAAAATATATCTTGGGTTGTTTGATTTATATAGCAAGCCACAATAATAATTGATTTTCTCCTTGTCCCACTGAATAGCTTACATTTACTTTATTTTGTGAGGAGAAAAAAAAAGCATATGTAAACTATTAATGACCGGGACGAATGTAGTACTCCGTATGTCATTTTACATATGCCCTATGTATTTCATATTGTTAGGTTACCTCAAAACAAATCCTAATTAGGTCTAAATTGGCTCAATTTTGTGTAAAACTGAAATTTTGGAGCTGTACACATGCTCAAACATTAGCGTAAGGTAACTAATTTCATAAGTTTATTGTGAAACGGCAACGGTTAATATGGTTATGTTTGAATCAGTTTACACAATCTTTGTGTAATTGTGTAACACTGTTTTACAAAAATTTAACTGAGTATTGTGCTATTATGAGATCATAGGTCTAACATTGCACCAATACTTCTATGATTTTATCACCAAACTAGATACTCCGTCCTAGTTAGACATTAGAGATAACAATCAAAATAAGTACTTAAAGTTTGCATTTCACTTCTACAATAACTACTACAAATAAGGGTCAAAATTCAAATTCGTATGTATGTATCACTTAGCATCGATCTCACGCGTTATTAGATGCTAATTTAAGTATGTATCGTTGAAGGCGGGATGACGAGATGGTAGTCGACTGGTCGTGTTAGCTAGATGTGTAATTTGTTAATTAGTCTAATATTTACTTTTGTGGCTCCTAGCTAGGTTTTAGGCCACTACAACAACATATTACAACCATAACTTACAAACCTCTATTCTATGACAATTAGGAGTTGACTAACATGAATCATCATTTGAAATTATAGCGGTGTCCTAGGATCAGAGGCAATAAGCCTTGTACAATGCTTATGAGTTATGATCAAATAGTATTAGAAACATGTTGATAGAAAAACATGCAATCTTAAAATGAACTATAGGCTAAGAGACAACATACATATCATATGTGATATCTTATGGAGTTCTTTTCTCTTGAATGGTGTTCAAGGCCAAATAATTAACAAAAGGAAGCTAAGTTGAATGAAATTATTGAAAATAATGGGTCCACGTAGGACAGAGAAGAAGTTGCTCAGGCGCACAATAAATTCATACGTGAATAAGTCATTGTGTCTCTGGCACACTACGATTTCCCCCAAAGTAAAACACAAACTTTTTGTGAAGAAAAAAAAACTGTAGCAACGATGAAGTTGTTTTGTGCCACAACGACTTAGGTACAAGTCGTTGTGCACCTCAGTGACTTCTTCTCCCTAGCTCCTACGTGGACCATTTTCGATAATTTCTTTCAACTTAGCCTCTTTTGAAAATCTATCTATCTTATGAAGTAACATTGTAACATTATTGTAGTAGATAGCAATATATATATATATACCTTGGATATTTGGCTCCAAGAATGTCTTTTTGTCCATATTTTCTCCAACAAAAACCATCGTCAAGTGGTACCTCAAGCCCACTTTTGCAACAACCTGCAACTTTTTGCGTCGATCGTGGAATAACCTTTCTGCATTGGACAAAAATAAACATGATTAAGCAAGAATAACTACTCGTATATTATAGGATTCAATCATAACAAATTTAATACACAATGCTACAAGCTCATTTTTAGACCTGTAAATTTGTAAAAGGCTTTGTGTAGTTAATGTAATCTCCATTATTACTCCTTATCATTGAGATGGGTATTACCGAAGATGTCTTACTCTAATGGTTAAGAAGGAGGTATTATGGATAATAGGTCGCAGGTTTGAATCCCCCCTCCACTTTATTGTAATGCGATAAAGTGTGTTCTTCGTTAGACCCAAAAAAAAATCATTGAGATGGGTATTAATGAGTTGGAGACATTGTGTATTGAGTAAAGAATGATTCATAAATAATTTCAGTACATATGTGAGGAATTTTAAACAAATTTATGTAAATAAAATTATGGATGTGGGAGAATAATTATTATTTAAGTAATACAAGTATCATTATTTTTAAAGTTTCATTACTTAAATAACAAAAACAGTTTGTTATAATTAAAGTCATAAAATCAATAGATGGTATGAATTGAAATTTCATTTTGGACAATATATCCGATAAATAAACAAAAAAATAAGTTTATTATTTAGGTAATCTTATACAACCTTTACAAAAAGTTATTTTTAAAACGAAGATAGATCAAACTTAAATATCTTGTTTTTCCCAGCAATTTAAGTAATCGGGTTAATAAGGTAAAAACCGAGAAATAAATATTAAATTAAATAAATTACCATTACGGAGTCACTACTTATATGTAAAAGAAAACTCTGTTATACATTTATCTCAAATTTAGTCACCAGAAAAATCCACTTTTTTTTAAAAAGAATCGACACATACAATATTCTTTATGTCATCCAAAAAAAAAAAAAAAAGAAGTTACCTTTTTCTTGACTCCTCTTTGGAATCAAGTGGATCTTTGGAGTCACTACCTTCAGAGTCAGTACTTTTAGGAGTACCATTATTAAATGAAAGTGGTGAATCAATTGCTTGTGATTGCACCATAGTAGGTTCATATCTCAATATATTAAGTGACCTTTCTATTTTTGACAATATTTGTTGTGTAACGTTCAAGCTTGGTGCTTCACTGGTTAAGGAAGATGATGATGATGATGATTCTTTGAGAAGGATTGAGTAAAGTTGTTTTGTTAGATCTCTTCCTTCAACAAGTTCATCTACTAAACCTTTTTGGCTCGTAGGATCTACTCCATTACTTTCCATCTAAGCGGTTTTTTGTATAGGAAAACAATGCGCTTGCTGGTTGAAAATGATTTAGGGTCGGCTGATTACTTTGGTACGTGATGGGTATTATTTGACCAAAGATGCACACTTAACCAATATATATGGAGCAATTATTATTAGTAGTTGCTTAAAAAATGTTGATTAAATCTAGGATTATAAGATGGAACAAATTAAATGATAGAAAAAACATGAAAATATATAGTCTTATAGTGCTTTGAATTGAAAGATGGGATGAAATATTCCATTATTATTCCAACTATTTAAAAATTATTAAGAGGAATATGAGGATTATGATGACTACTTGAATGTCAACTTTGCAAGTTGAAAATTTTGAGAGTTAATATATGCAAAGTGAAAATAAATTAAGAAAAATTCAAATAAAAAGGATTATAATAGCATTTAGCATGAAATGAAAGTGTGTTATTAGCTTTTCATAATAGGAAAAGCCCTCTAATTAATATTTGTTAATAATTAAGTAATTATGTTGTATAGATTAAGACAAATGAAAGCCATGTTTAGACAGCTCAACTGACCTTTGAAAAACCCTTGAAAGGATAGAATATGCTTTTCAAGCAAGGTCAAGTGCAATTGATTCCCATTTCCATCTTCTATAACTTAAACTAGCTACCCAACTAGGTTGATAGATTATTTTTGGACACTTGCAAATCTAGAAATTAAAAACATAATTTAAATTTTGGATCTGAACTCAAAAATAATCACGACTCAATTATTAGGTTAATCAGAACAGAACAGGTAATAGTTTATACTCGTATTATACTAATGCGAAAAGCTGTGAAGTGGAGGCCCGCTCTATAACTACGTGAAGAACTAGCTGTATAATAAGATGATATGCGTAATAAGAATTACCGTATGTATTTACTTATATCTATTTGGCCTATGACTGTGTCAGCGGTGGGTCTTAAAATGACATACCATGACACGACACTTTTAGATCATAAATTAGTAATAATGGTATTTAATCTATTATTTATTAGAATCTCGTTGTATTAATTATTATTGGTTAATATGTATAGTTTGGTATCTTAATTTTTTTCAAAAATGTCATTATCTAAAAAATTAGAACTAGATCTGTTCGATCGGTCTATAACATAAGATAAGGTTTATGTCAGTAATATGTGATTATGTCAATGATGTTTAGGAATAATATTAGTTAATAGTTAATAATAATATAAAGTCAGATATTACTAGCTGTTGCCTGTACATAACTAACATAAGTGTGTGTTTAATTAGGAGGGAAAAAATGGAATCTTCAACTACATTCAATCGAATCCATAATTGTACGGACATATAGAATTCTAAATATTACATGTCACACGTTAACATATGAAGACAAAGTTTTTACTAGGGTTTTGTAATTGAGTAAGTTTTGTGAAAGACTATTTCTCAATAAATTTATTGGTAGATTATCGTACAATTTTAAACAAAAAATGGTATTATAAGTAGTAAAATAGGTTAAATCATGAATTCATGATAACTGATAAAAAGGATATGCTAATCATGTAAATAGCAGGTATGAAATTAATTAAAGTATTATTTTGGGTCACGATTAACAATACAGAGGTTACAAAAAAACATACAATGAGGTAACAAAAATAGATCTCTTAATAACTTATTATGAGTTGTAATTTGTAAATAAATTTCTTTTTGATTTAAATAAGCGAACTTATGTAACAGGTAGGAATCAGACCACAACTTTATAATTAAGGCCAGAGAAACTATAATCTTACCATTTGAGCTAATTCTTATTTTCTTATAATTTGTAAATAATTGATCATCGTTGGTGTGTTTTCTCCTAGCAATGAATTTAATAACTAGTTTTATCCCAATTCAGCTAAAATTGATGTTCAAACCATGGGCGTAACCATGGGCGTGTATGTAATTGTTGTAACTTGTAATTATAATAATCTTCCTCACTGTCTCTAGAAGAGTAGAAGTATTATATGACAGGGACTAGGGAGTAAAAAATTTGGAGTTTGCTATACAGTATTATTACTTAATAAGTCTTTCTTAAAATAGATATATCTGTTAAATTAAAACTTGTCAAATAGCATATCACTTGTATAAATGGGACAAATTTTTTTGTTAAAATTTAAGCATTGTGCTTTGTCTTATGTATAAAAATGGTATGTTCTTTTACTCATCTTAAAGTTAAGACGAATACTTCTGTCTTAAATGATAAATTCATAATTTTTATTCTTTTTATTTTTATCTTTGGCTTATTATTATATTTTCAAATGTTCAGTTGAACATTTAATTTAAAATATTAATTTAAAATCTTTGATGTACATCTGATTGCCAGTTGCATAAAAACTAATTAGTTTACTTGCTATTCAAATTAATTTGAGATAGTTTTGAAAATGACACAGTTAACTCTGAGTCCTTTTACAACACATTAAAAGTGCTTATCACTTTTTAACACGCGTAATCCTACAAACAATAACCCTCACTACCCCGATCCAAGTTACCAAATACTTAATCCATTTTTTCTTATCTTCTCATTTCAATAAAATACTACTCACATATAATAGAAAAATGAGAAGGTAAGATAAACCGAAAATAGAAAAAGTAACTACAAAGTAATACTTTTGTAGTATTTCCATAAGTCTTTCAATTTCAAAAAAATTCTCCCAAATTAGAAACAACCTTGAGTTAACAAAATTGAACTATAATCTATTAATCTATACCAAGATTAAAGATTCAGTAAGTCTTGTTTAAAACGCGTCAAATACTATTACGTAGTGTATAAAGACAAAACTTTGGGTATTTTCCAAATAACAAGTTTGGTGATTTGGTATGTATTCAACCCGTTTTAAACTTATGACGAATATTTCCGTCTTAACCGAGAATTTGTGTTAAAGATTTGAATTGGAATCCATATCCCTATAAATAGACATATAGTGATTAGTCAAAGATGGCTCCCTTAATTATATACAAGCCGCCTGCAAGATGCATATAAAATAGAATTAAAAAACTAATGATGAATATTTCAAAAGACTCGTAATATATGAAGTATAGAAAGAGTTGACGTCAGTAAGAGTTGGTATGCTTACGTCTATGTTTAGAGGTCAGGTTAGCCACGAACTCGACCTTAAGATGTATGACCTTTCATTTTGTTTTATTTTATTAAGAAAAGGTGGCCTTGTTGTTACGTTTTCCTTTGCAAACATGCATCTTTTTGTCCCATCCCTCTCTTTATTTGTGTCCTTAATTGCTTTTATCCATAATACTTGCCTAGTTACTTGTATCTAAGGATATGATATACTAATTATAACTTAATTAAAGATCTCGAATTGAGACAGTTGTAAATTGTAAATGATAGAATAGGGTTTTATTTACCATTGATCTTAAGCATTCGAATCTGGTTTAGGTTAAATCCTAAGATTAGGTAATAACATTACTTCGTACATATCTCTCCATCTCATTCATTCATTCACTGATACTTAGAATCTCTCAAAAAGTATAAAAACTAAATAAATGATTGATATAGAAGAAGTATTATTCGTTATTAGGGTTTGGTAACTCACAAGATCTCATGATAAGTCACTAGTAGATTAGGAATTCACTAGTGCCCATATTTCCATTCATTACATAGATCACGATTTACAATTAAAGAATGAACAAGTAATAATATAAATAGTACATTTTCCATTTTCCATTTTAAACAGATCACTTTGTCTCCTGTATTGGGGTTTTACACAAAGACGGTGTAAGACAAATTCAAATATAGCTCGAAATATATTACTAACGTATGTCCTTAAGGCAAACGTAGTAGGTAAAAGTTGTTAATATAAATCTATCTCGGTTATTTTAACGTATGTCCTTAAGATAAACGTATGTGGTAAAAATGAGTTAGCACTCCAATTTATAATAATATACTATAGTGAATCTTTCTTTAATTAGCTTATTAACATATGCCCTAAAAACTAAGGACACACATTAGAAAAACTGTATCTATTTATCAGTTACTTGTGTATGATCGTTGTGTACAAATATCTGGATAAATAGGTAGTTGTATATATTGAGACAAAGTATACAATTTTTTACATATTATCTTCGAATAAGGAAACATTATTCAAGAGGATAAAATCTCTTACGAATATTGCATTCGCATGCTTGAGAATTTTTTAATTTTGTATATTCATTTCAAAGGTGTAAGACGGTCTAATATAAATAATTAAACATATTATAAAACCAGATAGATAGTTTTGCAATCACTGTTTCATTAACATAAATCATGATTTATGATTATTATACCCAATTTATACCGTCTTAATTTGAGAATCAAATATTTAAAGCAACAAGTCTCCCTGGTACGTAACGGCTATATCCGTCACAAGCTTGCGACGGGTCAAATACTACCCATATAGGTAGATAAGACAAAACAAAATGTTACTCCCAAGGCACTCGATCTGCTTTTGTCTTATCTACCCCACATGGGTAGTATTTGACCCGTCGCAAGCTTGCGATGGATATGTCCGTCACAAATGAGAATGTGTGTATTTAAAGCCTATAACAATGCTATAATAAGATAATCATTATATTATAAAAGTTTAGACGCATCATGCTCGTGCATGTGGTAACACTCATACTTGTGTAAAATAATTGGTTGTCAATTTGTCATTACATTAAGGTCCATGCTTACCGGAGCCAATGCGATTGTTCCAAGATTTTAACCTAAATTAGCGCAAATACATGATTCAGTTTTGTCTTTTATGGTAGTATGTAGTACGGGTGTTTACATCCCAAATGAAGTAACAATGTAACAATGTAAGGGCAGGCACGCTTTAATAACTTAAATATAGTAAAATTAATAATATATTTTTATTAAATATTCAAGTATAAACTCATTTTTACTATAATTAAGGAAATCGTATTGATCATCATACCATATTTAGGGTTATTAGGACACACATTAGAAAAATCGGTCATATTTTAGGGGCTGTTTGGTTCAAGCATTAGGAATGAATTCTAACTCTAGGGAGGTATAGAATTTACGAGATTCTTTTTTATATTATGAGTAGTTTGCAAACAAATTAAAGTTACATTTGCATTTAAATGGACAGAATACGATGGTTTACATTACTACCATGATCTTTCATTATGGTACTTCGATGCTAGAATAGTTTATTTCTGGACTACATCTTCGTTTATATTGCTTATGTAAGAATATTTGCCTTACTAATTTACTATATACTTCCTCCAGTTGAGGGTGATGTTCCCTCTTTCCCTTTTGAGTTAAGTTAGGTGATGTTTCCTTTATCCTTATTTGAATTGTGAGTTGTTGTATGATTCAAATTTAATTGAATGTGGGGTCACTACTTCCTCTGTAGGTGTTCTATAATGTTAATCATACAAAACGCCTCTCCACCCGTTCTCTATACGTTAGAGAACGTTGAGTTGAGAACGCAAAGCTTATTTCAACAGTTCTCTAAGCCCTTTTTTGTAGTAGTGGGTGTTGTGTTTTGTGTGATCCATATTAATTTCTTTAATCCTTGTGCCCAAAAAAAAATGGAATATCACCCTCACTTGGAGGGAGTATTAATCAATGTATAATTGATCAAAAATAAAGAACCTAGAAAATTGTGTTTCAAATTTCTTATTTCTCGGATTTAAGCTCTGAAAATGTTGTTATTAAATTTGTGTTTCATATTTCTTAAGACTTACTTCAATGTGACAAGAAGAATAAGTCAAGAAACCATCTCAACTAAAAGTTAAGTTGATGGTTGAAGTCTTAAAATCGGTTTTATATATATATACTCTAGTTACCTACTACTCGCCTCTTCATACGAATGCTCATAAATTGAGATTATACAAGAATCATTGACATGTGATTAGCTTCAATTATACTCCGTTATAGAATAGAGAGATAAATACGGAGTAGAAAGTATAGATTAGAGCGAATTGAAAAAGTTTGTTATATTGAGAAAATGTGTAAAAATGAAGTTAGTTATACATGCATATCTGCAGGTAATAAATTATTTATACTACTAACTAAAATGTTTAACATTAGTGAAGTTAACTAACCCAATATCTTAGTTGCTTCTACACCCTCCCTTCAAGTAGGACTTCGAGGTTGCGAGGCAAGGCCTAACTTAGCAACAAGATAGGAATGACGATGTTGTTCTCTTAAAGGCTTTGGCCTAATTGTTCTTGACCGGAAACATGCTGAGTAAAAACTACTAGACCTTCTGAATCTCATGAAACAGCGAATTGGCTGCTATATATATGGTTAGTTGCCTTATATATATTGTCGCAGTGTAATGCAATTGGTAGAGCGAGGTATATTCAAGATAAAATCTCTTAATAATCCCTCTACCAACTTTGCCATTGTATGGCTCATGCTACGATATTCTGCCTCAACAGAAGACTTAGTAACTGTGTCTTGCTTCTTCGGTTTTCAGGAAATTAAAGAATTTCCAAGGAAAACACTAAAACTAGTCAAAGACCTACCTGTAAAAGTACAAGTCCCCCAATCTGCTGAGTAGAAAAGGCCATTGTTTATGTTATGCTTGAGATATCCGAGTAAATGTAAAGCAGCTTGCATATGGGTAGTTTTGGCAAGCTTAAAATCCGGCTTAACTGTTGCACTCAGTAGGATATGTCAGGCCTGGAAAGATTTACGTACAACAGTCTTCCCATAAGTTTCCTGTAAACTTCTGGCTCACTTAAAGGGCCTCGTTCCTCTGTTGAAAGTATGAGTCCTAGGCTTGGGGAAAGAAGCACCTTTAGAGTCCTCCATATGAGTATCTTTTAAGATATCTATGATGTACTTAATTTGTTGCTTCTTCATAGTTGCGGGCATGAAAATGGAAACAGAAATTTCACGCGGTACTCTTGAGATTTGACAGTTTGCACGAAACGCCCAATTTTTCACCCGAAAGACTTTAAGAGGTCATAACACGTATTTACGAGTTCCAAAAGTGATGATTTTTTATTTCAAATTGATCTTCTTTTCGAAAACATAGGACTTGAAAAAAAATGTCGAATTTGGATCCCGTGGCTAATAGTATTTGTATGTCGGTTTTTTTACCAAACAAACTTTGAGTGACCATATCTCTTGGTCATGGGTTCCCAACTCGGCAATTTTTTCTCCAAATTGTAGTTTTCAAAAAGATATTCGATTTTGGAAAAAACAATTGTCACTTTCTGAACTCCTAAACACGAGTTCAATTTGATCTCAATTCCATTTAACCCCAATATCATGTCCTAATAAATTTAGTTTAGTTCAATTTTCGTCCTGTTAATTCAATTTTATCCATACATAAAATATCATACCTACAAACTTTGAGCTATAAAGGTTAAACTCATTCTGCGAAAAAAAGAAAGAAGGAAACTAAGAAAATAAGACGAAGCACTCAGCAGAAGTAAGTAACTGATTACTGATGGAAGGTTGTCATATTCATTATTTTTTAACTTCGTACTCCGTATAGTAAATGAATGTACCAAATAATAGGAATTAAGGTAAGCTAAGACTAATCTAAAGACAAAGTCCTTTGCATATCGAACTGAATAATTGGTTGAGCATGAATTACAATGGCAGATTTTGTAGGAAAAATTTCCACCATTAGTCCTATCATTGATATTACATTATTTAATTAACATTAGATATGTGTTGGATATCTTTCTCGATCATGTGATGGTTTTCCCTAGCTTGCCTCTTCCTGCGTGATTGAAGTTAAATTGTGGAGCACATTGAATTACTTAATAATGACAAAACAAAATCATGGGAGAAACGTATCGTATTTCTTTACAGGTAAAATAGATATATATTTGGGTAATGATAAATACAACCCAGTGGTTTGTACTTAACAATTTAATATATTTCCTTAAGTAGAATTAAAGTTGGAATTTATGACAAAATTACGCGTATATTGATGTCACTAATGCTTGTTTTAAGCTTTTATTTTCTCTTTTAGACCCTTAAATACAGCCCAGTGGGTTGTATATATCATTTTCCTATATATTTTATAAGGAATATTTATACTCTTATTATAAGATGTATACCTAAACTTAGAACTATTAGCCATCAGTGGCGGACCTAGGATTTGCAGGTTGGGGGCACAAATTTTTTTTACCAGTATTTTCCGCTTATTGTATTCTTTTTTAAGAGTTCGACCACATTTTTTAATCAATTCAAAATATATATAGACGACCAAAAGCTATTCCTTTTTACACTACTATGTATTGTACACATGAGGGAAAAACATTATGTGAGGAAAAAAAATATTGCAATTTTTCGATGGTGTATTTTTAAAATATCCATCTTCATTTGGTATCTATTGATTAAAATTGCCGACAATTAAATAACATACAACGCAAACTGATATAGTTTCAAATGTCATTCAAATAACTATTTAATTTCGCAATATTCTTTATTAAAATTGAAGGGTTGTGGGAGTAGTATAGTTTTAATAGAAAAAATGTCAATCTCGATCAATACTTAATGTGTCATTAAAATCGTCTATACTTTTTAAGAAAACACAATACAAATTAATGGCTCTTGAAATATACTATAGTAGTTTTAGATTTTTTTATTTACTTATTATGTAGTAGACTTTAAAGTCAAAGTGGTTAAATATTAAATTTTCATTAATATGACTTTTAGGTTTAAGCCCCTTTGAAACATACCCTAATAGTCATTACATGTACAAAAAACAAAACAATGGAAATTGTGGAAATTGTAGTCTCATACCACTAGATCACTAACTATTAACTGAGTACTTATTACATTAATATTTAGATATTCTTATTTTCAAACTATAACGCAAATAGCAAACATCAATTTTTTTTTTTTGGAAAATGGGGGTGGAACGTGACCCCCCGGGACCCCACGTGGATCCGCCAATGTTAGCCATATCTCTAGCATATCAAACACAATCAATCAAGGAATCAATTAGCCCTCCAATCATGCTATCCAAGGATCATATACAATGTAATTATAGTAGGAATATAGACTTTATACTATAATATCAAAAGGCTCCCTTAAGTAGCCTTATTTAGATTAGTTCTATCACTATATAACATGTATCCTATGCCATTGTAATATTCATCAAAAACAGTAAAACATAATTCTTTACATGGTATCAAGGAGCCACCAAAGATCCTCCAAAAACACCCTACCACCACGCCGAGCAACCTTCAAACGATCCGCCACTTCTTCAACCAAAACCGTTCCCACCATGACCAATACCGGCACAATTGTTCCTAACCCACACGAAACAGCCACCCCGCTTACCTCATTTAACCTAAACCACTGTGTTAAATTAACACCACTCAACTACTCGTCTTGGCACTTTCAACTAACACATATTTTATTCGGCTATAGCCTTCTTGGGTTCCTCGATGGATCCAACCCACAACCATCACCAACCGTGACCGGCAGTGACAACATCGAACAACCAAACCCGTCTTACTTCACATGGTTGAAGCAAGATGGGCTCATACTCGGTGCTCTCATGGGCACGTTATCAACAACAGTCCAATCACTCATAGTCCGCGCAACCACCTCGAAAGAGGCGTGGGACATCCTTGCACGAACCTACAACAACCCCTCTCGTGCCCACATATTACAAATCAAAGACCGACTTGATTCGATAATGAAAACAACCGATCAATCCATCACCGATTACATGAACTCCATCAAAGCTTGTATCGACCAACTCGCTCTAATGGGAAAACTCCTAGATCCCGAAGACATCGTCTCCAAGGTCCTAAGAGGCCTTGACTACAACCTCTACAAACCCGTCATGGACACCGTCCGTGCTCGAGACAACCCGATTTCATTTGAAGCACTCCACGAAAAATTGCTTCAACATGAACTACTACTCAAACAAAACCCCACCAATGACATCTTCCAACCCACGGCCAATGCCACCTACCGCCACTACAACAACAACCGTGGCTATTCCCGGCAGCACACAACCCCTGCCTTTCACCAACAAAACACCCGACAACAACCCTATGCCAACCCCAACCCTCGTCCCTTCAAGGGACGCTGCCAATGGTGCCGTGAAGTAGGCCACGTCATTGCCGATTGCCCGCTGTTTCGCAAACTATTTCCCAACATTCGCTTTCCTGAACCTCTGACCCGTCAGTATTCACAACAACCCCAAGCCAACACTGTCACCAACGGCATCAACCCACCGAACCCAAACTACCTCCTCGACAGTGGGGCCTCTCACCACGTCACCTATGATCTCGATACCCTCGCCCTTCACACTCCATACCTTGGCACCGACGACCTCATCATAGGTGATGGATCCGACCTCAACATTGCCAATACAGGTTCATCGACTCTTCCTTTCTCTTCTCTTAAGTTAAATAATGTACTACATGTTCCAACCATATCACGCAATATTATCTCAATCTCACAACTTTGTCGAGATAACCATGCTTCTGTCATTTTCTCACTATCTTCTTTTCTAATTAAGGACAATTTGACGGGAACAATACTACTCAAGGGCACGGCTAACCAAGGAATCTACGAGTTGAGCCCGTCACAACCAATGGTCTACTCTATCCACAAAGGCTCGACTCCGTTGTCATGGCATCACAAATTTGGGCATCCGACTTTTGATGTTATGAAACTCATTAATAAAAATTTACCATTTCAATTATCTAATTTCTCGTCTTGTGAATCGTGCAATATTAGCAAAAGTAAAAAACTACCGTTTTCGATTTCCAGCTTTAAAACCGACGGCCCATTAGACCTAATTATTTACTCGGACCTATGGACTAGTCCAGTATATTCGCGTGAAAAATACAAATACTATGTTATTTTCGTAGACCACTTTAGCAAATACACATGGATTTTCCCGCTTAAACAAAAATCCGAAAGGACTCAAGTATTCGTTCGATTCAAAGCATTAGTCGAAAAATACTTTCAAAAACCAATACGCAAATTCTTTTCCGACAATGGAGGAGAATTCCAAAAATTAAACTTGACCCTACTAGACAATGGCATAAGTCATTTCACCTCTCCGCCTCATACCCCGGAACACAATGGGTACGCTGAAAGACGACACCGTCACATCGTCGAAACGGGCCTTGCTCTCCTATCTTACGCCCATCTACCCACCACGTTATGGCCGTTTGCCTTTAGCACAGCAACATACCTCATTAACCGCTTACCCACCGCAACTCTAAATAACCAAACACCATACCTTAAAATTCACAATTCGCCACCAAACTACACAAAATTACGAAACTTTGGTTGTCTTTGCTACCCATGACTAAGACCATATGCCAAACACAAGCTTGAATACCGTTCCACTCCATGGATTTTTGTTGGGTACTCGTCAACACAAAGTGCATATCACTGCCTTGAACCCAAAACCAATAGACTATATACCTCGCGTCATGTAAAATTTATCGAAGATGAATTTCCCTACAATAGGCTTCTACAAACACCCACTTCAATCACGTCCACCAATCTAGATGAATGGTGCAACCTAGTTCTACCTATCCTACCCACACCACCCAAAACCACGGCAATGCCCACACCCACACCACCTACGATACAACCTCCTACCCGTCCGCCTATCACCCAAGTCTACACACGCCGACAACAGCCCACACCACCACCTCCACCTTCTCACACCACTACCACAACCAGCATCACAATTTCCCAGCCCACATCAACTACATCCCGACGCCCACCTCCTCCACCCCGTACTGTTACAACTCGTCTGGACCATAACATTTGGCTACCCAACCCAAAATACGCCAACCTTGCTCAAGCTTCCGCTACAACCAACTCCTTGCCAAATACAGTTAAACAAGCTCTCCTATTTCCACAATGGAGACATGCTATGCAAGACGAGTTCAACGCCCTTGAACGAAATCAAACATGGACACTAGTCCCGAAACCACCATCTCAAAATATCATAGGCTGCAAGTGGGTCTACCGCATTAAATACAATCCTGATGGCTCACTTAAACAACACAAAGCCCGACTCGTTGCCAAAGGCTTCCATCAACGTCCGGGAATTGACTATACCGAAACTTTCAGCCCAGTCGTTAAACCAACAACTGTTCGTCTCATCCTCTCACTCGCTGTCACCAAAGCATGGCCATTACGACAACTCGATGTCAACAATGCCTTCTTACAAGGCACCTTAACTGACAATGTCTATATGGACCAACCTCAAGGCTTTATCGATGCTACCAAACCCAATCACGTCTGTAAATTACAAAAAGCTATCTACGGATTAAAACAAGCTCCGCGAGCTTGGTACACCGAGTTAAAAACTTACCTTGTCAACTACGGTTTCAAACAATCCATTTCCGACTCATCTCTTTTTATTCTCAACCATAAAACCATTTGTATTTATATGCTCATCTATGTCGACGATATAATTATTACTGGTCCAAACAAACATCATCTTCAACAATTTATAACAAATTTATCAAACCGATTCTCACTAAAAGACCTTGGACCACTGTCATTTTTTCTCGGCATAGAAGTCACACCAAATCAACAAGGATTACATCTTAATCAAACAAAATACATACATGATCTACTAACCAAATACAAAATGGCAGAAGCCAAACCAAATACCACACCCATGGCAACCGACACACACCTAATTCGGGAAGACCACAAACCAGCTCATGACCACGCTGACTATCGAGCAATAGTCGGAAGCCTACAATATTTGTCATTAACTCGTCCTGACATTGCCTTCACCGTTAACCGATTAGCTCAATTTCTACACCACCCGACAACCACACACTGGTCAGCCCTAAAACGCCTCCTACGCTACCTACAAGGTACGCAAACATATGGCATCCAACTTTACCACAACTCTCCACTTTGTCTTCATGTGTTCTGCGACGCCGACTTCGCTGGAGACAAAGATAATTACATATCAACCACAGGTTACATACTCTACCTTGGTCGAAACCCAATCTCATGGTCTTCCAAAAAGCAACGTGGGCTTGCTCTCTCCACAACCGAGGCAGAATTCCGCGCTCTAGCCGCCGTCACCACTGAAACTCTTTGGCTTCGCAATCTAGTCACCGAACTCAACATCAATACGACGAAACCTCCAGCTATTTATTGTGACAACATGCCCGCTACCCTATATGCCAAAAACCCGGTCTTCCACTCCCGCATGAAGCACATGGCTCTCTCCTTTCACTTCGTTCGCGAACATCTTCAACTTGGTCACATTCGTATCCAACATGTTGCAAGCAAAGATCAACTCGCCGATGCTCTCACCAAACCGCTCCACAAACAACGCTTTCACGAACTACGAGACAAGATAGGACTACACTCTTCAACGTCCATCTTGCGGGGGCGTATTAGCCATATCTCTAGCATATCAAACACAATCAATCAAGGAATCAATTAGCCCTCCAATCATGCTATCAAAGGATCATATACAATGTAATTATAGTAGGAATATAGACTTTATACTATAATATCAAAAGGCTCCCTTAAGTAGCCTTATTTAGATTAGTTCTATCACTATATAACATGTATCCTATGCCATTGTAATATTCATCAAAAACAGTAAAACATAATTCTTTACAAGAACAACTTATATCTTTTTATGACTAATTTGAGAGTTATTGGGACTTTTTCTGTCTTTTGTTTTGTTTGTTTGATCTAGCTGAATAAGCATACAAATTATCATAATATGTCACACTTTCTATTTCTCAATTGATATATCTCTCTCTCTCTCTTATCCGTTTGTTAAGCAATTATATCGCATATAATAATATGTTAACAATGACACACATAAAAAGGCACGTTTAAGTTTTCATAATACAAATGGCAAGTGAGTGTCCTCTTTTGGACTTGATCTCAATTCCATTTAACCACCATATCATGTCCTAATAAGTTTAGTTTAGTTCAATTTTCGTCCTATTAATTCAATTTTATTCAGACATAAAATATCATATCTATAAACTTTGAGCTATAAAGGTTAAACTCATTGTGCCAAAAAAAAAAAAAAAAGAAGGAAACTAAGATAATAGTACGAAGCACTCAGCAGAAGGAAGTAACTGATTACTGATGGAAGGTTGTCATATTCATTACGAAGTATAGATCAAATAATGGGAATTACAGTTGGTTTTGCTTTAGACGGACCATTTTGGTCTGAAGCAATAAGACGGACTTTTATAACCACTTTACAGTTAGATGTAACCACTATTGAAAACAAGTTGATAAAAGCTGTGGTTACATTTTATCAAAAAGTGGCAACATAATCCCGTCTTATTTTTCAGGCGGAAACAGTCCGTCTGAAATAAGAAATTGCGTAGGAATTAAGGTAAGCTAAAGACAAAGTCATTTGCATACCGAACTGAATAATTGGTTGAGCATGAATTACAATTGCAGACTTTGTAGGAAAAATTTCCACCATTGATATTACATTATCTAATTAACATTAGATATGTGTTGGATATCTTTCTCGATCACGTGATTGTTTTCCCTAGCTTGCCTCTTCCTGCGTGATTGAAGTTAAATCGTGGAGCACATTGAATTACTTAATAATGACAAAACAAAAAATCATACGAGAAGCGTAACATATTTCTTTACAGGTAAAATAGATATATATTTTATAAGGAATATTTATTACTTTTATTATGAATATAAGGTTTGAATAAACTACGTTATTTCATGTAAAGATGAATCCCTTATTGTCTTTCGGCAAGGTAAGATTATTGGTGAGTCTTGCATGAGTCTTAAGACAAGACTCACTTAAGACTCCCAATAATCTATTACTCCCTCCGTCCCAATCATTTGTTTGTCTTTGATTAAAATATCTCTCACAAATAATATAAAAGGCAAACAAATGAGTGAGACGGAGGGAGTAAATCTTAACAAAGTCTTAAGTTGAGTCATGGAAATTCAAGACTCAACTTAACTTTTGTGAGGCCTTCAAACATTTTTGTAAGGGAAGTAATCCAATGAATTGTCCCATGTGCCATAATTTGTTTTCACCTTTTTTTAACCCAACAATTTGTTTTCACTTTTTTTTTTAACCCAGCATTTTTGTAAGGGAAGTAATTCAAAGAATCCAAACTTTATATTAAAGTTTTTGAATTTTCTTTTAAAGAATATGAGCTATTATAGAGTTTTTAAACTCACACACTTAAACAAAATAAATAAATTAAACAATTCAGAAAAATTACACATAAACTCGAATAAACGTATAATGGTTGTACTACGCTTATTATGCACCTGGAGCTACAATAATATTTTTACCCAAATACTACTATATATCCAGTTGTACAATAAACATTATACAATTATTATACATTTACCCGAGCTTATGTGTACTTTTTCTGAGTTTTTTAAAAGTAAGCTTATGTGTACTTTTTCTGAGTTTTTTAAAAGTCTGATTTTTTATGTTTAAATGTGAATTTATAAAATCTAGTATAATATAGCTCAGATTATTTTAAAAAAACTCGAAAACTTTAGTACAGATCTCGGATTCTAAACTCAACTAAATAATTTAGGACTAATATACAACTAATACCGGAGGCTTAATCGACCCGTATGCTACAATAACCCGTATACTAAATCATTAAGTTAATGTAATTTAATGAACTAATTAGAAGTGTCTAATTAGAGGTCTAGGACTTTCAGATGTTCCTTCAACTTCTGCTACGGTTAATATTCCTCAGGAACCTAGGAGGTCGGGTAGAGTCTCCATTCCTCCAGACAGATACATTGGTATGGTCGAGGAGCATGATAGAGATGACATTTTACTCCTAAAGAGTAACGAACCCGCTACCTATAAAGGTGTCATGACCTGTTCCGACTCTAAGCTGTGGCTTGAAGCCATGCAATCCGAGATGGACTCCATGTATGAGAATGACGTATGGGATCTGGTTGATTTGCCTGATAAGGTACGACCTCTTCAGTGCAAATGGCTTTATAAGATAAAGCATTTTGTAGAAGGACAACCAGACACCTATAAGGCACGACTATTTGCAAAAGGTTTCACTCAAGTGCAAGGATTGCATTATGATGAAATTTTTTCACCCGTAGTTATGCTGCGTTCCATTCGGATAATCTTAGCGATTGTCGCTTTTCATGACTATGAAATTTGGCAAATGGATGTGAAAACCGCCTTCTTAAACGGTTATTTGGAGGAGGAATTGTACATGGTACAGCCTGAAGGTTTCAGTGATCGTAAAAATCCTAAGAAAGTGTGCAGGCTTAATGTAACACCCGCAAATGTACCCTATTTTTATAGTAAAAATATTTTACGGATACTTTTCAGTGTATTTTAGTTTTATTTTAGAATTTAATGTTCCGAGTCGAATTTAGAATTTCCGAGTTCGTATTTGGAATTTCCGCGAGTTTTCAAGTAAAACTCGTCTTAAGCCGTCTTTGACTTTTTCTTGACTTTTTCCCTTATACTCCCTCATACTACTCCTAACCTAATTCATACTCACACAAACACAACTCAACATTTCTTCTTCTCTAAGAAACCCAAAACCTTGCCTCCATTTTCATCCAATCTTAGAATCGTCATATCTCTTTCGTTTCTCGCTCAAATTCACGTAAGTTCGTCTTATTCTTCCCCTCTCATCTTCCTCTATCCGTATTGGTAATAAAATTACCGTCTTTCTCGCTTTTCACTTTATCCGTCTTTCTCAAAGGTGAATTATATTCATCTTTTATTATCTAATTGTAGGTGGTGACCTCCAAGACCCCGACAAAGACTACTTCTTGATAGAAGAGGACATCGACGCGGATTGAAGACGCGAAAAGGTAACGGTGAAGGGTTACTCAATATCATTTACGTGTTTTATGTGTTTTCTAGGCTAGTAATCGTATTTAGATTATGGTTAGTATGCTTAGGACTTGTGTTGTTGTTGTTGGTTGTTGTTAGTTGTTAATTGATATGAGAATTGATGGTTTGTGATGATAAATGAGGATTTTTGTTGTTGATAACATGTTGGTTTTGATCGTTCCTGAATCCCGTGTGGGACGCTGGCTGCGTCGTGGGACGCAGGCTGCGTCGTGGTGGCGCTGGCTGCGTTACGCGCGGCCGACTGCAGTTTTCCTGCACTGACCCCTTTTCGTAAAATGATCATATCTCCTTCGTTACTTGCTTGTTTTGAGCTTGTGACATCCCGTTGGAACCATAAGAGGATAAGCTATCACCTCCATTTGGAATTTCTACATTTGCATGTCTAGAACTCTAGTTATGACCGTTTGAAGTGGACCCTTGTTTTAGTTGGTTTCCAAACAACGTTGTTTTGGAGAGGGGATCTATGTTTCTTATTTATTATGTTCATAAACTTGTTCTAATGCTTATGTATCATCTATTGAGTCATTTTTATCATAGTTAAGTTTATATAATTCACTATTCTCATGTTTTGTGACGGTTTTTGGTATGTCCCACTTTGAGTCGGTTTTACCTTATGTATTTGATGTGAGCACTTATTGTTCAGTGTTTTGAACTCTCATTCCCCGGTCATACTTTATACCCGTTAGACTTAAATGTCGGAGCGGTGAAGTGTAACCGTGATGCTGTTGTGCATTTGTTTAGTGGGGATATGACGACGTTGTTAGGAGGCGAACGCAATGCGTTGATCGACCCGGCCGTCAAATGTTGTATCCTTGCAAGGTGGTGTCATTTCATGTAGCGTACTAGCTTGAATTTTGACTATAGATCTCTTTCCGCCTCTTTCGTGAAGGTTGACCGAATTTGGGGTACTCGGCGTCTATGATTGACCGAGTCTTGGATGTGGAACGTCTTACCACATGTCGAATCGGAACATGTCTTATTCCGAGAGTCTGGCCAGGTTTAGACTAGGACCGTCTTATTATCGTCGTCCTACCGAGAGGATTAGAGTCTTGTGTGTACGAAACGTCTTATCGTACATGATTCCGGGAAACGTCTTATCCCGTGAACTTGTTTGTCTAGGTCATGAGTATACGAAACGTCTTATCGTATACGGTTCCTGGAAATGTCTTATCCCGTGAGCTTCCATTGGCTTGTCTTGCTATTGTACATGATGCTAGTGCGTGCCATTAACCGTGAGAGAATATGTTGTATATGTGTATGATTTGACGGTTGTTTGTAAGTTGAGTTGGACTCTTGCATGAAATAGATGATTGGCGTGGTTTATATGTCGAGTCTCTATCTTATCAAGTATATGCCGCTAACGGTGAGATGTAAGCCCTAGTGAGTATATAGTTGCCTAAGGGTGTTTTTCCCGAGTCTTTCTATAATATGATGGTTACGGTTTTGTACTTCAGGTATCGATATTCTTACATATTGAATTGCCTATCTATCCTTATCGTATTTCACATGTATATTTATATATGCATGCTTCTACTTTTGTATTTCCTTCTATGTACGTTTAATGTGATATGGCTGGGAGAACCCGGAGTTACTCCCCACTGATTGTGGCGTTCATGTTTTTCATGGATGAACAGGTTGCTTGCTTGGATGGCTTTTTGCTATGATATTTTGGGGTTCGGGTGTGAGCTAGCGGGCGTAGTCCCTGGATGAAACACCTCTAGACGATTTTAGCTTGTTTGCTAAACACTTTTACTTTGTTTACATTTGGAGAGACTTCGTCTCTTGTTGTAGTTTATTTCGTACTTTGGTTTGTAATATTTGACATACCTCGTATTTTCTATCTTGCATGTATAAAGGTTTTTAAAATACTGTATTTCCGCTAATTAATTCACATGCTTGTATGTTTTATTTCCGCATTCGCGAGGGTTGTCACACTTAAGCGTTCCATTTATGGACTTAAGCAAGCTTCTCGGAGTTGGAATCATCGTTTCGACCAGGTGATAAAAGAGAATGGTTTCACTCGATCGGTCGAGGAACCATGCTTATATGTCAAGTCGAGTGGGAGTAAGATTGTCTTCTTGATATTGTATGTCGATGACATACTCTTGATTGGAAATGACATTCCTCTCTTATCTTCGGTAAAAGTATGGTTAAAGAACCATTTCCAGATGAAAGATCTGGGTGAGGCACAACGCATATTGGGGATCCGTACCTATAGAGATAGATCACGACGGATGTTATCACTCAGTCAGGAGTCTTATATAGATAAGATTCTTGACAGGTTCAGCATGACCAACTCCAAGAAGGGGTACCTTCCAATGATTTCTGGGATGCATTTGAGTAAAACTCAGGCACCCAAGACATCGGAAGAGGTCGAGCGCATGAGTCGTGTTCCTTATGCATCGACCATAGGATCAATCATGTATGCCATGATATGCACACGTTCAGACGTGGCATATGCATTGAGTATGACGAGTCGGTACCAAGGCAATCCAGGTGAAACACACTGGATGGCTGTTAAAAATATCCTTAAGTACTTACGAAGGACTAAGGATTGGGTATTGACTTATGGAGGAGTTACTTGCTATGCGCAATCGATTACGCGAATGCTAGCTTCCAAACGGATCGAGATGACTCGAAATCTCAGTCTGGATTCGTCTTTACTCTTAATGGCGCTGCGGTCAGTTGGAAAAGTTCCAAACAAAGTGTTATAGCAGATTCAGAGAAATTTGAGCACTAGCCCGGCCCGTGGGGAAAGTCGGGTTTTGTACTATGGGCTAGCCGGGATGGATTTTCGTACTCAGAGGTGCGGGCTAGGCTGAGCTAGCCCACTACGTTGTGCACCCCTATAATCAAGAAACGACTAAAGACGACGTACATGTAGTTAGAGTATAAACCAATCTTTGGAGTCAAACCAACCATCAAGGGTAAGACCAAAAATATCACGTGTTCAAATCTTACTGCCCCTTACTTCTCAAGTAAAGTATTGATAACATGTATGGGGAGTTATGTCGTTACAATTACTCTTTAAGCCAAAGAACATTTGTGCGAGCGGCTTAGTGTATAAAATCGATTTTGAAATTTCAACCATCAGCTGAACTTTCTGGTTGTTGTGGTTTATTTAAAAACATGTAAATGTTGATGCATTATACGAAATCAAACCGAACAGGAAAAATACAATTTAGTTTAAAAGCTTTATATCTATTTAAACCATTTTATAGTTAAGAGGTAATAACATTGACGTATTGCTTAATGCTTATATGTTGTTAATCTACTGAGTTTATCAGTTAATGAGAGGGCAAGTGGGGGGATCCATTTATCCTCTCCACTTGCATATTGTGAGAGGGACATTATCCATTTTCAGCTTGTGACCGATATTACCCGTTTTCAATGAGACAAGCTGCTAGAAGTTTATCATTGTAATCAATTCATGGATGTTATCTCGCCATAATTTTTATTTATGATCATAAACATTCCATGGATATTATTATTAAGGTATACTATAATTTAATTGGAGATAAATACAAAATGTCCCGTGCATGGAATTCAGTGTAAGGGATAAGATTTGGTGTTGCGTCTGAAAAGCAATAGTGATAGTTGAGAGATTTGGTATACTGGGTTTGTGATGTCGTAGATTTAATTATGTTAATTAGGGGTTTTGTGTGTATTTAATTGATTTTTATGGTAATTTGAAGTGGATTTTTCTGGGTTTTTTTAGTATATGGAAGAGGAAAGGGATGGAGATTTACGATGAGGAAGGTTTACCTGCTATTATAGGTCAATAAATGGTCATTCTATTAAAAGTGAATGGGGTTAATAGTTGGTTATATTGGTAGTTAAATCATAGTTAAGAGTATTTTGAGAAGCAACCCAATAGATTGGAGTATTCACATTAAATAACCTTATATATTAATCCTTACTTTGTGATAAGGGTAAAGTCGCGTCACCTTAATCAAAGTAAAACCTAATTCACTACTAACTAATAGTCAGCGGTAAGCAAGGTATCGAATCCACAGGGAGGCGGTAGTATTCTAATCTGTTAAACTAGGTTTGTCTCTCAAGTAACAATTTCGGGGTTTGAATTGTGATTTCTAAACTAATAGCAATTAATAACAACAACTAAAGTAAACAATAATAACTAATAATAATAACAACTAATAACAATAATAATAACAACTAATAATAAGCAATAACTAACTATAAGCAATAACAAACTAATAAGGTTGAAAACAATGAGATTAAAAGTCTAGGGTCTCAGGTTCACTAGGATTATTATTCAGGGATAAGGGAGTAATCAACTATCATGCAATAAAGTTATCTAAGGTCACAAGATCGGTCGATTCAATTATGCCCTTTAGATCTACGATTAACATGCGGTCGCTATCATTAAACGAGTTCTATTCAATTATCGTAGCCTATCTTAGTCTTAACCCGGTCGGTGTCAATCCTAATTTGCGAGACTAGT
The DNA here is from genome assembly GCA_022085475.1 of Heliosperma pusillum. Lineage (NCBI taxonomy): Eukaryota > Viridiplantae > Streptophyta > Magnoliopsida > Caryophyllales > Caryophyllaceae > Heliosperma > Heliosperma pusillum. The sequence goes on from JAIUZE010013547.1 coordinate 47,159, forward strand.
TAATTAATCCTGGCCAGTAATCAAGCAACTAGAATTAAAACGATAATCAAACAATAACCATGCAATTGCAATTCAATTAATTAATCTACCCCTTCTAACAATCCTAGATCCCCTTTCAACCCTATAAAGGAATTAGCTACTCATAACAATATTAATAACAACAATAATAATTAAAGTAAACATAATTAACAACAATGAAAGGATGAACAAAGAATAATTAAAGAACTAAAAGGCAATTAACTGAATAATAAAGAAAGATTGAAGAATACCGATTACAAGTTGAACTAAAGACAATCGTCTTTGATGAATAAAATCCAGAGGCAAGCAAACTAAATTAGGTTTTCTAATTTAAAGCATTAAAGCATTGAAAAGCATAAGAAAGCATGAAAGACAAGCTTTCCATTTATAATACAAAAATCTAATTAATTAGGTTAAAGTTTAGGAAAATATGAAAAAGTCGTCGAAATATTGGGTTGCTCGATCGAGCAAGGTTATGTTGCTAGATCGAGCAACCTTCAGCCCGACTCGGTCGAGCAAGGCACTATGCTCGATCGAGCAGCCTTCAAAATGGCTTGTTTCTTCGACTTTTCTTCATTTCTTCTCCACCGTTCTCGATTCCCGTGCCTAACCTTCTACGATCCGACTCCGCCATGCTCCATATCAACTCTAACAGCTCCAAATGCATCCAATCTGCATTAAAACATAACAAAAGCGGCAGAATCGATATTCTAGCTAAAATAGCATAGAATAAGCAAGGAAAGACGGTAAATCGAGTTATTTGCGTCTAAGGGAGGCATAAAATATATGTATAAATAATAATCATCAAACTCCCCCAAACCAATTCTTTGCTTGTCCCTAAGCAAAGCACTCGACACATACAAAGACAAACATACAAATGGTGAATGAAAAACTCAAAGCTAATGTCAAATGCACATACAAATCCCAAGCTATCCATATCTATAACAAAGTAATGACCAAGTTGTACCAATAAAACAAATTCAAAGGCACGGGAAAGTAGAAAACGCAGCTCATATTCCAAGATTTTACATGATACCGTAGTATAGACAAAAACCAAATACCTTTCAATCGTGCAAGGCTCAATTTGTCGGATTCTCGCGGATTCCCTCAAGCACTCATAAGTTTATGTAAAGGTGAGTTTTGTGAAGATAGAAAGAAATAGAAACACTCACTCAACTTATGAAACATGCATGCATTCTAATGTGATAGTAATTTCCCCAACTAATACGCATTCGCTACAAAGTACATGAATCAGGACAAAAAGGGAGGCTAATGGGTGAAGGTATAGAAATGGATTGTGTCAAGGCACGTATGGAAATGTGGAGCTAAGACCGGTAGTCGCAGCGACACGTACCAAAACAAATCTACAAGACTAGCACAAACCAACACCAACTAGAGAAATCATCTTAAACTTTGACAACGCAAGAGAGAGATCGAAATTGCTATCTAAATATGCATTAGACTCTAGTAAATTCCCTTTCATTTTCCCTTGAATAATTCAATGAAGCAACATATTTTTTTCATTCTTTTTTTTTTCTTTTTCTCTTTTCCTTCTTTTTCATTTTTTTCATTTTTTTCAAATCAAATCTTTTTTTTCTTTTCTTCATCATTTTTTTTTTCTTCTTTTGCTTCAGAACTTTTCTCAACAAAGGGAAAAAATGACACAATTGCCAACATACTTGCTACACCCAATTGATATTCTTTTTGAAATCCCGACCCAACCATAGTAGACAAGTAGATAAGAAAAAACATGCAACAGCGACTGTCCCGATAAGGTAGGCAAGTTCTAGGAATGTAGCTTTATATGGCTTGTAAAACAGGCTACAAAACGCTCAAATTGGCTAAACATAGAGAACTCAATAATAAGGGTATAAAATTAAGTCTTTTTTGCTATGTGAGGCTTATTTGAACAAAAAGAACCACCTTTCATCATGCACTTATCAAACGAACGCGTATAGTATCAAGAAACGAATGTCACACTTATGCAATTTGATGTTACACATTCCACAAGGAGTACCACACTCAAGCCTAAAAAACAATGAGACCAGTTTATTGATGTTCCTGGCCTAGGAAGCTCTATAGACCTCAGAATTTTAAGTGGTTTACCAACAAAAATTGCCAAATCAAATTAGCATAAGGTAAGTCAAAAACGGTCAAGACTTGTACTATGAACTTTGTTTTCAAAAAGTAGTAAGTCAAAACAATGTACATACACTACAAAAAAGTATTTCGTTAGCGACGGAATATTTGCGACGGACACAAATTCCGTAGCAAAAAAACTTTTGCGACGGATCCTGCGACGGAATTGCGACGGATATTCCGTAGCAGAGTTTCCAGCCATGGCGCCTAAAATATTAACAAGGCGGGAACCTCTGCGACGGAAGTTCCGTCGCAAATTTTAATATTGCGACGGACTGTGCGACGGAAGTTCCGTCGCAGATTCAAATATTTGACTGAAATATCACAACTGGCAAAGCCAGGTGGCATTTTTTTCTGCGACGGAAATTCTCTTTCTGCGACGGAAAATCCGTCGCAAGTATTATTTAATAATAAAATTTGCGACGGACTTGCGACGGAAATTCCGTCGCAAGCTTTTTTTGATATAACCAGCAGCGAAGTCTTTCCCCGTATATCATTATACATAAATCAATTAAAAATCCGTCAACTCTACCCAAGACCCCACCGGCGCCACCCTAATCCAAGACCACCGGAGCCACCACAAACACCACCGGAACCACCACCTACACCACCGGACCCTTCAATTGGTACGCCCCTCTTTCTCTCTCTCTCCCTCTTCTTAATTTGATTTTTCAGATCTACCACCCCCTCCCCTTGCCTGCCGCCGCCACCCCCTCCCTGCTGCCGCCCAAACCCCCACCAACCCCTCCTCCCTTCCAAGCCAACCCTTTGCCTGAGCCCAGGCCGTCCCCCGGGGGATAGAGGCTAAAAGCTGGTGGGAGGTAAAAAAGGGGAGAGTGACGGGCTGACATAGGGATAAACAAATGCGACACCAACCGAAAAGACAAAACCGAGGGGAAAGAAATCTGATGCCTCACCATTTCCCACCAGGTACCCGGCGGATTCCCCACCCCCACCCAAGCATCAGGGGTACCAAATAAAGCCCAACTGTCAGGCCACCTAATCCCCCCAGCGGAAGACCGAGACCCAGGCTGCCCTCCTCCCTCCTTGTGAATTGTGTTGTAATTATTAATATAGATAATTATTATTACTCCCTCCGTCCCGGTCATTTGTCGTGCTTTACTTTTGTTACAATTATTAAGGAAATGTTGTTCATATATGATAGACTTAGTACACGTTCAAGAATTACGCATTAGGTGTAATTCTTGAATAGTCCCCGTTTTGGGACTGTCTTTGAATCTTTAATGCCATTTAGGTGGTAAATACTAATCATTTTTTTAATTGTTATTTGACGATTAAGTTTGGTTGACAGTTCCTTTAATGTTCTCTGAATAAATATGGAGAGTGACAAGTCATTCAACATTGTGTATTTGGAGAACTGTAGGGAATTGCTGCCGAATTTTCGTCTCATAACAATTAATTAAATGATTAGTATTTACTACTGGTATGAAAGATTCAAAGATGGGTTTAGGTTGGAGAGATAAGGACCCCATGAACTCGAATATTACTTTTTTTTTGCAGGTGGAAGATGTTGTTGTTGTTGTTGTTGTTGTTGTTGTTGTTGTTGTTGTTGGAGGTTGGAGGTTGGAGGTTGGAGGTTGTTTGTTGTTTGTTGTTTGTTGTTTGTTTGTGTAATAGGAGTTATTGTTACTATTATTAGTAGTTATTGTTGTTATTGTTGCTATTAGTAAACTTTTAGTTCTTGTTGTTATTGTTTTGAATATTTATTTAAGTCGATAATAATAATTATAAACGTGTATGTAGATTTGAAATGAAAAGAGTACAACGGGCATGGATGTATGAAAGATTGGATTGTAATAAAAAATTAAGACAGGAGTTTGTAATGGGCGTTAATGAATTCATTAATTATGTTAAGAAACAAGAAGATTACGGTAGATGTAAGGAAATTAGGTGCCCATGTGTAAAGTGTAGAAATCGCAAATTTTTAGTCGAATAAGAAGTACGAAAACTCCTAGGGCTTTGGGGCTTTTGCGATGACTATTATGATTGGGTGTGCCATGGTGAAACTTTTCCCGTTGAGGAGAGGTCTGACAATCCCTAAAGGGATATGGTGGAGGATGTGTTGCGCGACAACATTAATGAAATTATAATGGAAAATGTTGACGCCGAAGTGGTTGATGAATCTCCAAATCCTAATGTACTAGCCTTTTTCAAAATGTTGGAACATGCCAATAAACCGGTGTATGAGGGGAGTCGTATCTCTATGTTGCAGTCAGCTTCCCGGTTGGTAACTTTGAAATGTGAATACAATTTACCCCACAAATGTGTAGATGGTATCGCGTCATTTATAGGGGACATTATTCCTGAAAATCATGTTATGACGCGTAACTTCTATGAAACCAAAAATATTCTTAAAGCTCTTCAATTGCCTTATGAAAAGATAGATGCGTGTGAAATAGGATGTATGTTGTTTTGGGATGATGATAGTCTTCTCGATAAGTGTAGAAAATGTGGTAGAGATCGATATAAAAAACAAAAGAATGCAAATGGCAAAAGGGTTGGGAAAAATATTTTAACTTCTTTCCCAATAGGACCGCGTTTGCAACGACTTTATGCCACAAAACTAATTGCGGCAGAGATGCGGTGGCATCATGAAAATCCACGTGTCAGCGGGATAATGTCTCATCCAAGTGACGGCGAGGCTTGGAAACATTTTGATCGCATTCATCCTTCTTTTGCAAGTGAGCCTCGAAATGTTCGACTTGGTCTTTGTACTGATGGTTTCGCACCTTTCGGTCAATACGGAAAGTTGTACTCCTGCTGGCCGGTAATGCTAACTCCATACAATTTACCACCCTGGCTATGTATGAAAAGACAGTTTATGTTTCTATCATTACTTATACCCGGTCCGAACAGTCCCAAAAAGTTTCTTGACGTTTATTTACAACCGTTAATTCGCGAGTTGAAGCAGTTGTGGGAGACAGGGTTGTACACATACGACGTCTCTAGAAAGCAGAACTTTGATCTTAGAGCCGTACTATTATGGACTATCAATGACTTTCCTACTTACGGCATGTTATCGGGTTGGTCAACTGCTGGTGAACATGCGTGTCCATATTGTATGGAGAAGGAGACTAAGTCGTTTTGGCTTTATAAAAGTAAAAAATGGAGTTGGTTTGATTGTCATAGACAGTTTTTACAACCTGATCATGTTTCCCGCAAAGATAAAGTTAATTTTCGAAAAGGACGAGTTGAGAAAGATTTTGCTGCTACGAGATTAACGGGTGAAGAAGTGTGGGATTGTGTGAAGCATTTTCCCAAAGTTGTGGATGCAAGTAAAGCTGAATTGGACTCGTTAAAAGTTTCTCGAGTTGGGTGGTGGAAACAAAGCATTTTTTTGGGAACTTCCTTATTGGAGAACACTATTAATTCGTCATAACCTTGATGTAATGCATATCGAGAAAAACTTTTTCGAGCAACTGATTCACACGGTGATGAATGTGAAAAACAAGACAAAGTTTACCCCACAAGCACAAGAGGACATGTTGACCGTGTGTTCTAAACAGCGAAAAATGGATTCATTCATTTTGAATAAAGAACAAAAGAAGGTGTTGTGTGATTGGATATCCAATTTGAGATTTCCGGACGGTTATGCTTCAGATCTGAGTAGATGTGTTGATAAACACGAGTTGAAACTACATGGATTGAAAAGTCATGATTGTCACGTGTTTATGGAGCGTTTACTTCCAGTGGCTTTAAGGCACCTTCTTCCGAAGAATGAGTGGAATGCTATAACTGAGCTTAGCCAATTTTTCAGAGATTTGTGTACTTCATCGATACAAGTTGAAAAAATAACTACTCTCGAGAACAACATTGCCGAAATCATTTGCAAGTTAGAGAAGATATTTCCACCATCTTTTTTTAACTCAATGGAGCATTTACCAATTCATTTGCCGTATGAACTGAAAATGGGTGGTCCAGTGCAATATAGGTGGATGTATCCTTTTGAGAGGTAATTAATTCCACAATTATCCAATTTTAACTTTAATTATTTCAGTCTATCTTATCCAAGTTTTTTATAGGTTCTTAAATCATTTGAAAAAAAAGATTGGAAATAAAGCGCGTGTTGAAGGTTCTATATGCAACGCGTATTTGCTTGAAGAAATTGCCAATTTCTGTTCCTTTTATTTTGAAGAGAACGTGGACACAAAAGCCAAGGATCTCGACGTACGCTCGAAAGAGCCTACGTATTCTACCTTACCCGAGATTTTTCAAGATCACGGGGGAATTTGTTCTGGAAAGTGTCGTGAAAGATTTTTAGAAGACAACGAATATGAGCGTGCACACTTATATGTTTTATCTAACTGTGATTTAGAAGAATTGAAGCATAACGAAGTGTAAGTAAAAAAATCGTCCTTTGAAACTTTAATTATTAATAATTAATTATAACAACATGCATGTAAAAACTATTACTTAATTCGACATTTTTTATAATGAATATAGGATGTTTGAAAATTATATCAAAACAGAATATCCCCAATTTCTCACAGCCGAGGATATTTGGAACAAATTTGACACAAGATTTCCCCAATGGTTTAGAGGACAAGTAAGTACATACTACATACTAACACCAGATTACTCTTTTATTTCAATTTTTTTTTAATACCTGAAGGTATTATAATATGTTAATAATTTAACAATGATAGGTAAACAACTTAAAAGATCCAGTTCTCATAGCCTTAGCACAAGGTCCTTCGAAAAGGGTGCGAACATGGAAACGTTATTTCATTAACGGATACAAATTTCGCACTTTCAAAGATGGGTTAGATTTGGAAAAATCTACACTTAATAATGGAGTATGTGTAAGTTCGACTGAGGGAGCTGACTACTATGGAACACTCAACGAAGTTGTTGAATTGTCGTACACAGGCGAAAAAAGCACATATAATGTTATTTTATTCAAATGTGATTGGATAGATAATTCTGAAAAAGGAATGCAAATACATAAGGATTATAAACTTGTGGATGTTAATCGAAGCAGAAAATTTCCGAAATATGATCCATTTGTGTTGGCTTATCAAGTTGAACAAGTTTATTATACTTCATATCCAAATATCAAAAGAGATAAAGATAAGTGGTCAGCAGTATTCAAAACTAAAGCCAGATCGCATGTTGATGCACCTATTGTCGAATCTGCGTTTCAAGAAGATGTTATTAGTAGTGAGACACTACTATCAATAATTGAAGTGGCAGATGATAATGAAATTATAGAGGAGGAGGAAGAAGAAGCTCAAGTAGAGGACAATAATGAGGAGAAGGTAGAAGAGGAGGAGAAGGAGGATGAGCAGAAGCGGAAGGAAGACGGAGCAGAAGATAAAGAGGAAGATAAAGAGGAAGAAGAAGATTTTATAGACTCCCTTTTTAAATACAACATTTCCGAAAACCAATATTTAAGTAGTGATGATGAATAAGATTATTTCTAATTCTTATATTAGTTGAAACTACTTTTTCTATATGTGTGGTCGTTTGTAAAACAATTTATAGTTTTTATTATTTATTAATACCAATATATAGTTTCTTGTCATTTAATTGTACATACATGTTTGTTAATTCATGACAACTTTGAATAGTTTAGTTTTTCTCTATATGGCGGGAGGACGAAGAAGAGGTAGTACTAGTAATGTAGGAAACAGAGGGCAGGAGGATGAGAATGAACGAGTGAATGACAGGAACGCGCCACCGCCACCGGTGGAGACTACTACTCGCAGAGTCCGCCTCGATCCGGATGAGGAAACAGGTGTATGGTAAGGCTAGTTCACTTTTACTTTAATTGTTTAATCATAATTATGATTATTCAAAAATCATAATATTTATATATAATGTATGTATTTAACTATGATTATTAATTTCAGGTTCAGTGACGCAGATGTGGTTAAACTGATCTCGGAGACCATAATCTGCGGGTACAAGGAGCATGCGCCATGTTGGAAAGAGGCGTCAAATAATTTGCGGTCGTCTTGGTGGAACTGGTTTGAGGTATAATTATTTAAAATATTATAATTATATCTATTTAAATTTGTTTTTCTCAATTTATCTTTGTTATTGATTTTTTATTTTTTTATTTATTCACTTAATATTTTCCTAACTTTATGCTTTTAATCATGACAGCAAAAGGTTTCTTTCGATCCTCGCCATACAGATATGGTAAGGAAATCTTGGGAAGACGCCATGAAGACCCGTTTACGTCATATGATCTACCGAGCCTCGCAGAAAGACGAGGAGCACAGGCCGAGTTGGATTCCTTTGGACTTGTTTAGAAAGCTTAAGAAGAGGCCTGTCGAAGATCCTGGTTTCGTTGTGAGATCTCAATCAGGCGCGGCTAATCGTAGATCGGGATGTGAAGAGAAGGGAAAGGCGTTGCCTACTCACATTATGGGTAGAAAAAACACCTTGAGAATCATGGACGAAATGGTAAATCTAAATCTTCTTTCATTTTTTATTTATTTATCTAATTATAATTTAATACTTATATATATGTTATACTAACAAGTATTTAAATTGTAGGTCGATAAATCTTCAACTGGTATCCCAAATGCGGTGCAAGTCTTAGAGAAGACAAAGAAGCACCCGTTCCGTGGATGGTTATCAAAAAAACCAGCTCAACTCTATGTAAGTTATGCATTTTTTTGTTAAGTGATTTATGTTTAATTTGTCATTTATATATTTAATTACATTAACTACTTAATTTAAATGACAATTACTAATTCTGAACTTGTTTGTGATGCAGAATAAGATCATATCAAAGAAGTCTGAGCTTCAAACTCAAGGAGTCGAAAACATCGACGATAATGAGATCTATTATGAGGAGACTGGATTTGACGAGAAAGGAAGATGCTACGGATTGGGACCAGCGGCGAAGTTTTTGTTTGACCATCATAGGCACCCTGTTGCTACCTCAAACCCGACTCAGGGCAACCAAGGTTTGGCTACTAAGCTGTCAAAGGAGAATGCTGCACTTAGACAAGAGCGCGACGAGCAGGCTCAAAGGATTGCAGCTATAGAAGAGTACTTGAGTCAGGTTGCAAGAAATTCTACTCAAAACTGCAGAAATGGAGGTCCTAACCAGGGTCGAGACGACTTTGATGATGATAGGGGCGATAATGCTAGGTCCAACCCATTCACCCCTTTCCCTCCTTTCCCTCCAATCACTCCACTGACTTGAGTGATTAGTTAACTATTTGGTACTTTGAACCTTTTATTTGTAAAACTTTAATTACTTTTATGATATAAAATCAAAACTTTGTTCGGTTTTGTGTTACATTAGTAACTTTGTTGGACGCGTAACTGCTGGAAAACTTCTGTAATTTGCAGGTTTTTTGTCGTTTTAACGCGTATAAGGGGATGCAGGAAACAGGCAGGTCCGGGAAAATACAGGCATTATTGCGACGGAAATTCCGTCGCAAACATTGACTGACTTACAGCCAAGTCAAACGTAAAGTCAATCTTTGCGACGGAAAGTCAAACTTTTGCGACGGAGTTTCCGTCGCAAAAGTTGACTTTATGTTTGACTTGACTGCCACCTGTACAGTCAAGTCAAACATTCAGTCAACATTTGCGACGGAAAGTCACGTTTTGCGACGGAAATTCCGTCGCAACTGTTGACTTTATGTTTGACTTGGCTGAACAGGTGGCAGTCAAGTCAAACTTTCAGTCAACAGTTGCGACGGAATTTCCGTCGCAAAACGTGACTTTCCGTCGCAAAAATGTGCGACGGATTAATCCGTCGCAATTACTGCTGTTTGCGACGAAAATAAGCGACGGACACTATCCGTCGCAAATCAGTCTTTAGCGACGGCAATTCCCTATTTAGCCACGGAATAATCCGTCGCAAAACGAACTTTATTTTGTAGTGAATTATTTTTGCGATCTCTTATTCTTTTAGTATAAGGGCGAAGTATAGTTTAATAATTGCGTAGTATTTGTTTGCGAATTCCTAGATTATACATCAGGTTAATACATCTGATTGTATATTTTGAGTTTTATAATAAACTTTTCGAGTTTTGTTTTAAAAAATGAGTTTTACTATAGTTTTTGACATTGTCCACTTAAAGATTAACCTAAAAAAATACAACATTGTTAAAAAAATTATACTTACAAATTCAATTAATTTAGAGTTTTTCCATCAAATTTTTTTATATAACTTATAAATTTTTAAATACTCAAAAAAATATATTTAAACTGAAAAACTAAAAGAGTGAGTTAATACATTTAATGCGTAATTTTTTTCCCTTTGTTTGCACTTGTTATAGGTGATTTGTTTCCTTGTTTGGTAGCCATGAATTTGCTTGTTTAGAAGAAATCTTCCATAGTTACAAAAAAAATCTCAAAAGATTACCGTACTTGCTCATCCATTATTTATAGCTATTACGCCTACTAGAGTACGGAATTACTTTTTCACATACGAATTTTACTCTTTCACATACACTTTTTCATAAAGTTTCCATATCATACCTTTTTCCTTAAACATAACCAAATAACTCTTTACAACACATCTTTCCCTAACTAATATTGAATTTAATTACTCTAACTTAAACAATGAATTATAATTCTTCGATTAGTGAAATAATTTTGTTTATTAGCGATTATTAATAGATTTTATTGAAATTATTTGGTTTAATTGTTACTAAAATTGATATGCTCAACAATGATTATAAATTAGGGTTTCTGGGTGGTGTAAGTGACGGTGGTTAAGGTGGTTGACAGACATGATGGTTGCTTTGGATGTGTGTGTGCGGTGGTGCAAAGAGGGTGATGCGTTTAGGAAGGAGTCGGGTTGCTTGGACAGGGATGATGGTGGGCTGTCGGCAGGGGTACAACTGAACTATGGTGGTGCGAACGGCTAAATGCTGGGGTGGTTGGTCTGTTTGTCGGGTGGGACATCGATGCTGGTGGTTGGAGTTGGTGAAACAGAGAGGGGATATGGGTGTCAGGAGGGGAGTGCGGGGCAGGGAGGCCGATGTTGGCCGCTTGATAGGTCGGCCGGAGGGAGGCAGAGGTTGGTCGGTGTTAGGTTGGCCGGAGCGAGGCTTGGCGGCAACTGTACGGAGGTGGTGACCGGAACAGGTGATAGGAGATGGGGAGATAAGGAGATGAGGGATTGTAGAAAAATATTGATTGGGTGAGAGAATAAAAAAATGACAGGGTTAATGTCGTAAAAATCGTATGTAAAAGAGTAAAATTCGTATGTGAAAAAGCACGTCTCTTAGAGTATTAGTCATTAATCTTTAATCATAAATTGTGGAAAGTTCATTATCAGGCTAAAAACTTTGGGCCAACTATGGTAAAGAATTAAGAGGACAAAGTAAGGCCCAATTATAGAAAACTTGAGTTAGGCGAGAAAAAATTAGAGGATTTTTATTCTTTTAGTAGTAGGGGGAGTAAATAAGCATTAAGAAAAATCTAATTAAAAAATAAATATTTGGATTAAAATGAAAAAAAAAAAATAGAGTTATAATTTAAGAATAGTAATAATAATCAAGGATATGTATAGTTAACAAAAAGATACCGTGTTTATATAGAAAGAAGATAACAAATTTTCTAAATTTTCAATATTTTTTCAAATTACATACTCATAGAGTATTTAAGAAAATGTGGAAAAATGAGGGGTAAAAAGGGAATAAGTAAGTGGGCCATGTAATTGTGGGTTTAAATGTGGGGTTGATAGGTGAGCTATGTAATGACATTTTGTGTTAAATATCAAATGGGAATAAGGATAACATAGTAATGTTGTGGGCCAAAAATAAGGTATGTTACTATTGGTGTGGATTGTCCGTTTATGGTAAGTGTTACCATTAGTCTGGATCGGAGGGAGTATTTTTTATATAAGAAAAAAAGCAATTATACATGAAATTTCCACTTCGATATGTAATTCCGAAGAAACTTCGCAAACAAACATACAAAATTATTAAACTAAAAAGAAATAAAAAGTTTGAACAGACTTGGAAAAACATTTCTTAATGACCTCATCGTCCGGGCATATATTTTCCTATCTTCTCCAAGTTGTGTAGAAGTTGTTCTTCAAAACCAATTATTATAATATGTAACATATCTTATGACAAAAAAAAATCAAAAATACAAATTATTACTTAGGTAACACAAAAAACAGACATGGACACATAATACGGCCTCCTCTGAGATGTTGTCATGTTACTTATATTTAATAAAAATATTTATAGTTATAATAGTACAACTTTATTTTTATAAAAGTACTTGTATTAAATTTAGAATAGATATTCAAAGTAAGTAGTGTATGATAATTAGCTGAAACATAAATATATGAATACGGTTCATTAAGTGTCAAACGCGTATTTTGGAGTCTCGTGCGGTGTCAGTGTTCGACACAGACATGTTCAGATGGTAGAAGTATCCATGCTACCTAGGAATCACCTACTTGAAATTATAAGTGTACTAGATAGTATGTTTTTGTTAATTTAACCGTGAAAAAGTAGATAACATATAATATTATTTAAGATTTTATCTATAATAAAACAGATTGAACTTTTTCAAAACTTTTATTTTTTTGAGATTTTAACTTCAAAGTGTTTAAAATACAACATATAAAACATATTTAATTAAAAGTAATAGTTAGTTAGGCATAATCAAATATTTTATATATGACGTATACATTCAAAATTAAAAAATAACTATATTAAAATGTAGTATGTGTGTTTCTTTTTTCACATCCGTTATAACACAATTGTGTTTAATAGTCATTACTTTTATTGTTATTATTCAATTCATTCACTAAAACGGTGTACATACATACTCGTGATCACGTTATTTAAACCCTCTCAAAATCTCATTGTCGCAATATAATTTGCTTTTTCCCACATTTTGTTTTTATGTTTTTAATAAATGTAATGACTCTGATAAATATATTTTTAGTAATGTATTTAATGATCTAACTTTTAAATTTTTTTAACTACAAAATATTAAAGATTCAACGTATATATATATTTTTACCGTACGTATAAATATAAAACTAAAAATAACTATAATAAGTTGTATGATAATATGTTTTCTTCTTTTTCACGTCCTTTATAGCTCATAATTGTTGTGAAAACATATTGTGGATGCCCATAAGTCACTTGTATTATTAATGTCCTTCAATGTATTTCATGTAGGATGCCTCTAGACTTGCTCTTCTAGTTTCCTAAGTCATAACCCCTATTTCTCTTCATGTATATATATATACCCCATTGTACTAATGAGAAAGACACATCTCTATCACATTCTCTACATATTATAACACGTTATCAGCACGAGTTTTATAACCAATGTCACGACTCACGAGCTAATTGATGCACTAAAGTTTGGGCAGATATTATCTTAAGGAACGGAAAAGTGGTTATTATAATCTTTGATTCTTAATCTTGGAAATTCTGCCATATTTATTCGTAAGTCACTCTAATATTTTTTTTAATAATGAGGCTTATGATTATATGTACCATTCTTTTTCTTATTACGCATTAGTTTCTCGCTTTTCAATAATTTTATAAAGTAATTTTAGACGATGATAGGATGATGTTTGCATTTAACTTTAACACAATAGTTTCATCTTAGTTATTATTTGATTAAAGCATGATACTTAACTTATTATCACATGTTTTATGGTTATTAGTTTTAAGAGCGTCATCGTTGAAAAATCTCGTTTATTTTTGAGCACTATACTATCATATACATCATGACAATTATGTTTTAACATTTTAATCAATAAGAGTTGAAAAATAATGGCACGTGATATTCTATGCTAAGATTGATTCATTCACATGTTATTATGACAAATTTGGTAGCCATTTTGGTAACGACATTATTTGGTTATCAAGGAAAATTTAATTGTGAGGTTATACACATCACATGAGTTTGTTAATAATCCCATGAAATTAAGATAATACTATTAAATATTTGCTTAGATGATGTGGAATTTATCTATGTCGTAATGTTTCCTAGTCAAGTTAATTAGCACTACCAATTGATAAAATGTAATGCTTATGAGCATGACAAATAAGAAGAGTTTATATACATATATGACAATAATAGTAATATAAATATTATTCGAGTTTGTATTTTACAAATAATTTCTATTACAACATGTAATTATCCTTAGAGATTTATAACATTTATTTGGAACATTTGAGTTTTTGCATAAAATATTACCTTCATGTATAGTCTATATGAGGAGTTATCACAATCAATGCATGGTAGATGAAACTTAAATTTATTGTGTAA
>JAIUZE010013549.1:0-49303 GCA_022085475.1 Heliosperma pusillum
GTTAACTGATCGATAAAGTAAATAAATATCTAGATATTATTATTAGTTTAATCAAAAGAATTAAAATATCTAATGTGAGTGGAACACGATGACACGCGCGTGTGACTCATGCCAAAGTCGAGTTGCGATTTTGTTTCGCGCTTTACGATGAGTCGGGAATAGTTAAATGACGTTCGGTTAAAACCGTAAACGTTATTCTTTAAATTCCGAATAAATTCAAAATAATTATATTAAATTATGATAAATCTTAATAAATCTAAATAAAAATAAATCAAAAATATTATTTTTTTAAATAAAATTTCGGTCTTCATACTTATGAGACGAGTCGGGAAAAGTCAACGGAATTCAAAGTTGACTGAAAGTCGAGAAAAGTCGAAGATGACTTAAAAGTCAAGAAAAGTTTAGGACGACTTAAAAGTCAAGAAAAGTCAATGACGACTTTTAAAAAGTCAAGAAAAGTCAAAGACGACTTAAAAGTCAAGAAAAGCCAAAGACGATAAAAACGGTCTTTTCATGAAATCTCTCAAAAATTCCAAATACGAACGCGGAATTTCAAAATAAGACTCGGAACAAAAATTCCTATTTTAAAAACTTAAGTTCTACTGAAAAGTGTTAGTAAATATTTTTACTAGAAAAATCGGGTACTTTTCGGGTTGTTACACTTATGGATTAAAATCAACTAATTAATTAATCAAAGTAAGCGCGA
The DNA here is from genome assembly GCA_022085475.1 of Heliosperma pusillum. Lineage (NCBI taxonomy): Eukaryota > Viridiplantae > Streptophyta > Magnoliopsida > Caryophyllales > Caryophyllaceae > Heliosperma > Heliosperma pusillum. The sequence goes on from JAIUZE010013549.1 coordinate 707, forward strand.
ATAACGAAATAACGAAAAGTAAAGAGATAAGGGAGAGGCACACGATTTTTGAAGTGGTTCAGTTTCACACGTTGAAACCTACGTCCACTATTCTCGATTAATAATTTTTAGTACCTTTCTACGGATTACAAAAATTATCAACCCACTCGTATAATCAACACTATGATTATAACTCAAGGTGAGTATCGCTAAATACTCTATACTATCTTACGCTAATAAGAAAGTAAAATATAACTCACACAAAGTCCCGTTAAAGAATTGTAAGATTATAATGATGTACTATTATCCAATAACGTATTTCACTCAAGCGATTGATAATAATTGATGCACAACTCTTTTAAAAACAAACTCTAAAAATAATAAATATTTGCTCAAAGGTTTGCTTTAAAACGATTTTGGGAAAATCAACACAAGTAAAATAAATAGTCGTGTGATATGTTGTGTATTTCGTGTGTTTTACAAGTTGTATGTGAATGAGTATTTATAGTAGGAGAATTATAGTAAATCTAAAACTCTAGTATAATATTTAATAAAGATACTTATCTTATCATAAAATAATATTTGCTTATCTTTTAGAAATATCTTTATCTCAAAATATTATTTGGTTTATCTTATAGAAATATATTTATCTTAATATCTCAAAATATTGTTGTAAAGATATATTAGAATCCTAGATTAGGTAAACTAAGGAAACAAGCCTAAGGAGGCCGGATTCACCTAGCTCACGAAACCCTAGGAGGCACGCAACCCTAGGAGGCACAATACTAGGTTTCCACGAAACCCTAGATGGCTCCAACCCTATGTGGGCTAATTAGGTTAACAACAAATTGAGATAGAATATATTAGAAACCCTAGGTAGCATGACAACCCATAAGTTGTAGTACTAACCAATAGAATCTCATAAATATATTCTCTATTAAAATAATTGATAAATATAAAAATAAAACTCTTTCACTTTTGAAAACATTTCAAAACATTTTATTTCCAAAATCATGCATCAATATTGTATCATCCAAAGTCATAGACTAAAGCTATAACTTTTGAACATAAAATCTCTCGAATGGAATAGTTACCGAATGACGACCTATACTATCTAATCTTCACAAAGATCTTCAGTATACGGATCATCTCTTCATCTTGATCACAAAGACCCTCCATCTCGAGTCTTGTGTAGTTTTATGTAGATCTTGTTTGAAGCGATTTTCTTTAAAGTTATGCCTGGTTAGCTATAACTTCCATGTTCACTTCCATAGTTATTCCTGAAGTTGTTATAACTTTGTCTCACAAACTTTATCAAAGTTATGCCTAACTTTGATCTTTTTTCTCATAACTGTTGCTAGCTATAATAAGACTAAAGCACACAATTACACGCATATGATATATCCAGTAAAAACATATTATTACGTAACCACATGTCATTATCAAAACTATCAAATTGGTCCAACAAATTCCCCCTTTTTGATGATGACAAGTCTCATATGATTTCCTCTTAACAATTTGACTAAGTATGGTTCCCCCTCAACAAAGCACTCCAAAGTTATAGCAACTTTGATCGCAAGAACAAAACAACTTAGCCATAGTTATAACTCGAAAGACTTTAAGAGATAACGAGTCTTGACAAGGAGCAAGCTTAAGCAAAGACTCAAATCATATCATTTCTTCCCCCTCTTGGCATCATTGAAAAGACAAGAACAAAGACATGAAATGACTAGAATAACACATGTCAAGGCAAGAAATAGATATGCAAAATACGCAATATAAAACGATATATACCAAACAAGATCAAGTGCAAATGTTAATTAAAACTACAAACCACAAAATATATTGTTAAGTGCCATTGGGCCAAATAGAACAATGTTAAAACAAGCCAAAATGGGCCGAATTGGTTAAGTAGTTTAAGAAACAAACGAGCTAAGGTAAGAAGATCAAGGCTTTTTGGGTTGTCGGATGATGTTGGGATTAATGTAATCGGGTCGGGTGCGGTACTCAAGAGTAGAAAGACGATCAAGGCACGTCGACACATGAGTAGCTTGGGCGGTGAGGCAAACATCGAAGTTTCGAACCTTCAAAGAAAGAGCCTCCGTCGCATCAAGTATAGTGTGCATCCCCTCACGCATTTCCGAACCGCTTTTCACCAATGCACCTCCTTGGCTCATCAAGAATTGCATCCGATCCCTTTGCCTATACATCTCTTGTCGAATATCGACAACATTCCTCTCTAATTTTTTTAGGCAATCATCAACACCCGTCATCCAAGACCTCAAATCACTACTCACGCCCGACCTACCATGGTCACGGGTGGAGCTAGTGTTCCCCATAGCCACGGTTTTACAATGTTTTTTTCAACAAACGCATCGATTTTCTTATCTTGCGCATCAAGGCGCTCCATTACTTTACCCATAAACACAACTAATGTCGATTCAAACCCCGAAAAATCAGCCACTACCGGCTTCAAACCAACCGAACCACCTTTTTTTTTGTCTTCACTAACACCCTCTTGTACCCCTTTTTTTTTAATCGACGCCTTTTGGTATCTTCAAGCACCGAACCCGACTCGGTTTGGGTCAAATTGGGTGATTTTTGGTATTTTTGTAGAGTAGCCGTGTAGCACCGACTCTATTCCTCTTTTTCCTTTTTTTCTTTTTTTGAATTTTGGTAGGAAAAGGTATCTTGGATGGTTAATTGTTGGGATATGGTAAGGATAGAATTTGGTAAATAAAAAGATATGGTAAGGTGATTTATGTTGAGAATTTCGGCTAGTATAGGATACATGGGTAGAATTTGGCTCAATTTTGGAAAGTGAATAAGATAGGTTTTTGGCAAATATGTGGTTCATAATTCAATTTCCATAAAACACTTAATATGCAAGATACTCACGTAAAATATATTATATTAAACACAAATATACTAGCAATGAAATATGCGGACACAGTCATATAATCTCGTCTTAATCTAGCCAGTCACGCAGGTTCACAAAATAAATAAGATGAATTTAATTGCTACCGATTAAACCAATTTCCAACCGCAAAATCTCAAAACGTCTTCTCGCTAACGCCTTTGTTAAAATGTCAGCCCATTGATTGTCAGTACTACAAAATTCGAGTTTAATGTTGCCCTTTTCTACATGGTCACGCAAAAAATGATGTCTAATGTCTATATGCTTAGTACGAGAATGCTGAGCTGGGTTCTTAGAAATAACAATAGCACTCGTATTATCACAGAAAACAGGCATACAACCAACATTAACACCATAATCACATAGTTGTTGCTTTAACCAAAGTAGTTGAGAACATACCAGTCCTGCAGCGATATATTCGGCTTCTGCAGTAGACAACGCAACCGAATTTTGCTTCTTTGAGCCCCAAGTAATTATGCAAGGTCCAACAAACGTAGCAAATCCAGAGGTACTTTTTCTATCTAACGAACATCCCGCATAATCTGCGTCTGAATATCCTACTAGATCGAAATTGCACTCAAGTGGATACCATAAATATAAATTAGATGTACCAATTAAATATCTCAAGATACGTTTAACTGCAATCATATGTGATTCCTTAGGACATGATTGAAATCTAGCACAGACACATACGCTGAACATAATGTCAGGTCTACTTGCAGTCAAATATAATAAAGAACCAATCATACCTCGATATGTAGTCTCATCTACGGACTTACCATTTTCGTCTAAGGTCAACTTTTTGTCAGTTACCATAGGCGTGTCCATTGGATGAGCGTTCTCCATACCAAATTTTCTGATTAACTCCTTGACATATTTTTGTTGGTGAATCTTTATTCCTTCTTTGGTTTGTTGAATCTGCAATCCTAGGAAGAATTTTAATTCTCCCATCATGCTCATTTCAAATTATGAGGTCATAAGATCTGAAAAATACTTGCACAATTTATTGTTAGTAGAACCAAAAATAATATCGTCTACATAAATTTGAGCAACAAGTAAATCAGAACCCTCGGATTTTAGAAAATAGAGTTTTGTCGACAGATCCTCTTTTAAAATTGTTTTGTAATAAAAATTTTGACAATCTGTCGTACCAAGCCCTAGGCGCTTGTTTCAAACCATATAAAGCTTTATCGAGTTTAAAAACATGGTTTTGAAACTTGCTATTCAAAAATCCAGGAGGTTGTTCAACAAAAACTCTTCTTCCAAATAACCGTTAAGAAATGCAGTCTTAACGTCCATTTGGAATAATTTCATTCCTTTATGAGCTGCGAAGGCGATGAGCAAGCGAATAGCTTCAAGTCTTGCTACTGGAGCGAATGTCTCGTCATAATCAATCCCTTCTTGTTGATTATAACCTTGAACGACCAATCGAGCCTTGTTACGAACTATAACTCCTGAATCATCCAATTTATTTCTAAATACCCATCGAGTACCAATCACAGTTCGATTAGGAGGTCGTGGCACAAGGTGCCATACTTTATTGCGTTCGAACTGTTGAAGCTCCTCTTGCATAGCCACAATCCAGTCGGATTCTGCAAGAGCTTCTTTGATGTTGGTAGGCTCTATGGTAGACAGAAATGAATAGAATGAACAAAAGTTATTTAATGTTCGCCTAGTTTGAACTCCTTTAGTCAAACTTCCTAGGATACTATCCATAGGATGAGAACTCTTTTATTTCCATTTCTTAGAGTTCCCAGGCTCATCATCATCTGATGAACTATTACTTTCCTCAAATGATTAAGAATTAAGATTGGTTCCCCCTGAGCTGGACTCTGGGGTTATAGCTGAAGTTGGTACAACTTCAGTTACACCATCTTGGTTCTGGTTCAAAGTTATAGCATCATCAGCTATAACTTCAGTTTCCTTTTCCTTGTTTTGAGAAGAGACATTCGTATCATCAACAATTGTCTCAGTTATCTGTTCAAGGTCATTTGCGGATTTATCAAGTTCATCATTGATTCCTTCAATAACTTCTTCATTATTTTCTGGCACGTCATCTCTGGAGAGGCGAAAGTCTGGATCATTCATGTCCTCTTCTTCATTCTGTTCAACTTGCTCAGGCACATTATCTTCATCAAATACAACATGAACACTTTCTTCTATGCACAACGTTCTTTTGTTAAAAACTTTAAAAGCTTTACTATGATTAGAATAACCAACAAACACAGCTTCGTCACTTCGTGGATCAAATTTGCTCAAATTACTTTTTCCATTATTATGGACAAAACATTTACTCCGAAGCAACGAAGGTGAGCTATATTGGGTTTTCTCCCTCTTAAAAGTTCATAGGGAGTCTTTTTGAGAATAGGTCTAATCATAGCTCTATTGTGCACATAGCATGCAGTACTTATGGCTTCTGCCCAAAAGCTCTTAGGAAGGCCACTACACAAAAGCATAGTGCGGGCCATGTCCTCTAATGTTCTATTCATACGTTCCACGACACCATTTTGTTGTGGGGTTCGTGGTGCAGAAAAGTTATGTCCTACACCATTCTCCCTACAATATTCTATAAAAGCTTGATTATCAAATTCGGTGCCATGATCCGTACGAATGGAAACTAACTTTTTATCATACTTGTTTTGGGCGAGCTTCATTAGTACTACAAACTCATCGAAAGTTTCATCTTTGGTAAATAGAAAGATAGGCCATACATACCTTGAGTAGTCGTCGACTAGGACGAATACGTACCTTGATCCACCGCGGCTTCTGACTTTCATAGGTCCACACAAATCCATGTGTACCAACTCAAGTGGACGCTCTGTACTTACTACTCGTTTTGGCTTGAATGAGGATCTAACTTGTTTACAACAGGCACATGAGTCACACATCTTTTCTTGTTCGAATTTGATTGAGGGTAAACCCTCAACTAAATCCCACGATTTAAGTTTCTTTAAAATTGTTGGACTGATGTGTGCAAACCTCTTGTGCCACAGGCATGAATCATCCACAGTGTCTTTCATGCACGTAAAGGAACTTGTAGTGACTTTGTTTAAATCAATCATATACACGTTCCGTTTACGTAAGCCTTCTAAGATAACAGTACTAGTACCTTCAATTATGATGCGACAAACATTTGAATGAAAAACGACTTTATTTCCTTTGTCACATAATTGAGAGATACTTAGTAAGTTATGCTTAAAGCCATCTACCAGATATACATTATTAATAGCATGTGAAGAAGATATACCAATCTTACCTACACCGATTATGTTGCCTTTCTTGTTGTCTCCAAAGGTGACCTTGCCACCGTTGAAGGGTTCTAGTGAAAAAAATAAATTCTTGTTTCCGGTCATGTGTCTCGAACATCCACTGTTGAGATACCATAGATTGTTTTCTTTCACTACTATCTGCAAAAGAATCAAATACAGCTTTTAGGTACCCACGCTAAGTTGGGTCCTTTGTGGTTAGTGACTCTATGTATTTGATCCTTCCTAACCCATACCTGTTTGACAATTCTTTTCTTCTTAGGATAGGGTTTGCTAGATTTATTATATTGATTATTGTTACGACGCACATTAGGTTTAAATGGCTGCTTCTGATTCACATACGATTTGGATTTTGAAGGTACAGATGTGTAATCGAAAGCCATGTCATAAAACCACCTGAACTCATTGTTTCTAATCTCATCACCTTGAGATTCAGGTTCAGACTCATTAACACTAGACATGTCATGCTTTTTCACAAAGTCAGTTTGATTTTTGTTGTCGTTGACATATTTAACACAATTATCTTTAACATGACCGTTGTGACCACAATAATTGCAAATCAGATATTCTGAAAGATTTACGTACTTCCTTCTTCTGAAATCACGGTCAGAAGGAGTGGATTTGCATTTATCATGGTCTCTACGACTATAGCATTCATGACCTAAACCCATCTTCATGTTATTATTAGACTGTTCGGTAAGGAAGTCTAAGACCTTCTGACTTCCCTCCCACTTATCATGAACTTTTCGTGCATGTAGAAGCAATTCCTTCAAAGACTGAATTTCTTTTTCACACGACGAATGATCTTCATTCGAGTCTTTGGAGGGATTGTTCTTTTTGAAATTTTCACGAAAATCATTGAAACGTTTGTTCAAGATAAGTTTCTCCTCATTGTGTTGACTTTTGGCTTGGGAGAATTCAGCCTTCAAATCTTTCAATTGCTGAGAAAGAAAAGAGTTTACTTTCTCGTGATCAAGAATAACAACTTCCTTTGCCTTGGCTTCAGATTGTAAAAGCTCATTGACTTTCTTCAATTCTAAAGTTATAGCTTCATTAGCTATAACTTTGGCTTGAAGATGCTTAATGTTGAGTTTTAACTCTGAGATTATAGCTTCATTAGCTATAACTTTAGACTCAAGAGCTTCTTTCTCAACATTTGTCTTGTCTGAAGTTATAGCTGAAGTTGCCATAACTTTAGACTTGAGCTTTTTAGCTTTGGCCTTTAGAAGTTGGTTTTCCTCAGCAATATCAAGAATTTGTTCTTTAAGATCTTTTAATTCAAGACTCTGTTCATGACAATGATCTAAGGCTTCTTCAAAATACTTAATTAAAGACTTTTTAGATAAATTCTTAACTTGCTTTTTAAGTTCAAGATGACTAACCTCTTCGTCATCTTCTGAATCTGGTTCTGAATCTGAGTTGACAACAAGACACATCTCGGATTCGCTTTCATTGTCACTGTCAGAAATTAGGTCAAGACTGACGTTGCTTAGACACAAGTTGGCGACTTCCTCTTCCTCTGACTCGTCGTCCTCTGTGTCGAGATCTCCCCAGCAATAAGCCATCATCACTTGCTTGAATTCCTTCTTGGTTTTGTCTCGTTGATTTTTGTCTTTGATTTTCTTCCATGTGGGCAATCCTTGATCATGTGATCATTATCCCCACATTTGAAGCAACCACGACTTGAAAGAGACCCTTTTGACTCAATTGGCTTTTTGTAAGATTTGTTAGTGTTATTGTTAAACGTTTTCCCTTGTGGTTTATTAAAGAATTTTTTCTTAAAACGTCTAGCAAATAACACTGTTTCATCTTCAAGATCCGAATCATGTCTTTCACTAGATTCGGCTTGTAGAGCCACTTTCTTGCTATTACTATCATTTGCCTCATCTTCATCAAGAGTAATCTCGTGAGCCATTAGGGTTCCAAGTAGCTCTTGATAAGATAGGTCAGATAGGTCTTTACATTCCTCAATTACCGTCACCTTAGGTCTCCATCGTTTAGATAGACTTCTAAGGATCTTCCTGGCAATTTCCTCGGAGTCAAAAGTTTTTCCAAGATTTTTCAATTCATTAATGATACTGGAGAAGCGAGTAGACATGCTGTCAAGCGATTCATTTTGTTCCATGGAGAACAATTCGTATTTTCGCATAAGTAGAGCTATGCGTTGCTTTTTGACAACAGTTGTCCCCTCATAAGCTAAATCAAGACCATCCCATATTTCCTTGGCAGTAGAACTAGATGAGAAACGATCAAATTCAGTATGGGTCATGCCGTTTTGCAACAGACTAATAGCCTTTGAAATTTTCTCAGCTTTCTTATAATTTGCCTCAACATAGTCATCTTCTTTCTTTTCGATAGAAGTGTCAGTGGCCGTTCCAAGCATGATCTTATTAGGACCATTCTTAATGATTAGCCAACACTCCCAATCGTTACCCTTTATGAAATGGGTCATCATATTTTTCCATAGACTGTAGTTCTTCCCATCGAATACGGGACACTTCAGATGTTTGGAATCCATTAAAATAAAATTAAATGCAGCGGAAAATAAATAAAAATAAAAAGATAAATGGATCAGACTCCTTGCTGTAAGGCAATCAAGAGCACGAGGCTCTGATACCAATTGTAGAGTCTATTGATCGAATACGAAAGAGGGGGGGGGGGGGGTGAATTGAGTATTAAAAACTAGCCCCACTTTTTCGGTTTGTATGATATGTATTTAATTATTTGATCTTATGGATTAAAATTAACTAATTAATTAATCAAAGTAAGCGCGAATAACGAAATAACGAAAAGTAAAGAGATAAGAGAGAGGCACACGATTTTTGAAGTGGTTCAGTTTCACACGTTGAAACCTACGTCCACTATTCTCGATTAATAATTTTTAGTACCTTTCTACTGATTACAAAAATTACCAACCCACTCGTATAATCAACACTATGATTATAACTCAAGGTGAGTATCGCTAAATACTCTATACTATCTTACGCTAATAAGAAAGTACAATATAACTCACACAAATTCCCGTTAAAGAATTGTAAGCTTATAATAATGTACTATTATCCAATAACGTAATTCACTCAAGCGATTGATAATAATTCATGCACAACTCTTTTAAAAAACAAACTCTAAAAATAATAAATATTTGCTCAAAGGTTTGCTTTAAAACGATTTTGGAAAATCAACACAAGAAAAATAAATAGCCGTGTGATATGTTGTGTATTTCGAGTGTTTTACAATTTGCATGTGAATGAGTATTTATAGTAGTAGAATCATAGTAGATCTAAAACCCTAGTATAATATTTAATAAAGATACTTATCTTATCATAAAATAATATTTGCTTATCTTTTAGAAATATCTTTATCTCAAAATCTTATTTGGTTTATCTTATAGAAATATATTTATCTTTATATCTCAAAATATTGTTGTAAAGATATAGTAGAATCCTAGATTAGGTAAACTAAGGAAACAACCTAGATTGGCCGAAATCCTCTAGCTCACGAAACCCTAGGAGGCACGCAACCCTAGGAGGCACAATCCTAGGTTTCCACGAAACCCTAGGTGGCTCAAACCCTAGGTGGGCTAATTAGGTTAACAACAAATTGAGATAGAATATATTAGAAACCCTAGGTAGCATGACAACCCATAAGTTGTATTACTAACCAATAGAATCTAATAAATATATTCTCTAATAAAACTTTTGATAAATATAAAAATACTCTTTCACTTTTGAAAACATTTCAAAACATTTTATTTCCAAAATCATGCATCAATATTTTATCATCCAAAGTCATAGGCTAAAGCTCTAACTTTGAACATAAAATCTCTCGAATGGAATAGTTACCGAATGACGACCTATACTATCTAATCTTCACAATGATCTTCAGTATACGGATCATCTCTTCATCTTGATCACAAAGACCCTCCATCTCGAGTCTTGTGTAGTAGATCTTGTTTGAAGCGATTTTCTTTAAAGTTATGCCTGGTTAGCTATAACTTCCATGTTCACTTCCAAAGTTATTCTTGAAGTTGTTATAACTTTGTCTCACAAACTTTATCAAAGTTATGCCTAACTTTGATCTTTCTTCTCATAATTGTTGCTAGCTATAATAAGACTAAAGCACACAATTTCACGCATATGATATATCGAGTAAAAACATATTATTACGTAACCACATGTCATTATCAAAACTATCAAATTGGTCCAACAGAAATTCCGTCGCAAATGCCTTTTTGCGACAGAATTAAGGGTATTTGCGACGGAATTGTCCGTCGCTATTCAGATGTTTTTTTTGTAGTGCCATCGGTGTCAAAGACCCCAAGAACTTCAAGCAAACTATAATGTCATCCAACCTAAAGAACTTCCAGCAACATTTAATGTCATCCAACTCAAAGAACTTCAAGCAAACATAAAATGCCGCCTTCAATTTCTAGTAATTGCTATAAAGTTATGTATTATATGAGTAAATAATATTATAGGAGAGTTGATACATCTTATATAGGAAGAGAGAATATTTAAATAAGGCTAGTAGTATATGTGAGATAGAATCCTACTCTAATTACAATATGAACATACCTTCTATATGCATGATTGAAGGACTAATTGATTATGTGAGATATGACAGGAATATAGCTAATACGCCCCTGCCAGATGGAAGTCGAGGAACGAAGTCCGATCTTGTCTCGTAGGTCCTGGAAACGAAGTTTGTGTAGTGGTTATCCGAAGCCGAAGGGTTTCAGTGGTGACTGCAGCAAGGGCCCTGAATTCGGTTTCTATCGTGGATAGTGCTAGTCCACGTTGCTTCTTGGACGACCATGGGATTGGGTTGCGGCCGAAATAGATGATGTAGCCAGTGGTTGATATGTAGTTGTCTTTGTCTCCGGAAAAATCAGCATCGCAGAATGCATAAAGACAGAGAAGGGAGTTGTTGTGTAGTTGGATGCCATAGGTTTGAGTGCCTTGAAGGTAGCGGAGTAGCCTTTTGGCCGACCAGTGGTCCGAGGTGCGATGGTGAAGAAATTGAGCTAAGCGATTTACAGTGAAGGCTACGTCAGGACGGGTTAATGAGAGATATTGGAGGCTTCTAACTATAGCACGATAATCGTTGTGGTCTTGGATTGGTTTGGTGTCTTCTCGAACAAGATGTGATTCAGTGGCCATGGGTGTTTAAGTCGGTTTGGCTTCGGCCATTTTGTATTTTACTAGTAGGTCATGTATATATTTAGATTGGTTGAGATGAAGACCAAGTGAGTTGGGTGCGACTTCTATGCCTAGAAAATACGATGGTGGTCCAAGGTCTTTTAAAGAAAATTGGTTAGATAGCTTTGATATAAAGTGTTGTACATGGTGTTAGAGTAAGTGTCCTCCACAATAGTGCATTTATATAATAAATCTCATTTGGAATATACGTGGCATGATTAGTATATTTTGATTCTCCACGTTAGTTGATTAACGTAAATCGGTAACGCTCGGCTGACTATAGTTTGACGTTATTGTCGTATGACGGCGGTGATCAACTGATCCCTTTAGGTCAGACCTATAGGATGAGACCCAAATAGAATACTAATTATTTGTATACGATACAGTTTAATTAGGGTGTTACATATATTTGATATGTACGTTTAGTTAGGAGAGTTATTTATTGGAAATTGAGTTAAGAACACATTCCACTTAAGTTTATTAGTCAATTATACGATAACTGACTGAATTAATTTTGCGTCTTATTTTAATACGATTAAATAAGATTTAATTTAGTGATTAATCGTTGATTCATTAAATTATTTGAGGTAATGCATATATTTTGAGGTAGAGGTAATTAGTTAATTATATTTACAAGGAGTTGTAAAACAAATTAACTGGGCATTGTGGTGAACGTTCATAGACCCTAATTAGACTCCTCTAATTAGTTACTAAATTACATATTAATTTAGTGTTTAATAAAGATCTATGTAGCATGCATGCAAATTAAAATGCATAATAAAAAGTAAAAAGAAATTTCCTTACATTGGGAAATTTCGGTTTATATGGGCACAACAAGAAACACCTTCCTTGTTGATCTTGTGCTAGAAACAAATAGATGATCCTCCTTGTAATCTTCAAATTAGAAGACCTCCTTTAAGAAGCACCCAAGAGAAAATCCAAACTAATCACTTAGTTTTTTACTAGAAAACACAAGTGATAAGATGAACTAATATTAGATTTTATTACTACTCTAGTAATAGGAAATATTAGTGTTTGAGAGGTTTTAGAGAGATGATGATTTTTAGTGAGATAAGCAACAAAATAAGAATGAACAAGTAAGTTAAAATGAACAACAAAATTGTCCATTTAAGGACACAAAAGGTCCGGCCAACACATGCATGAATGGCCCCTTATTTGCTTAAAATAATCTCATGCAAAAATGTTCAGTGTAGTAGTGAATAAGAATATGATCATGTGTCATAAACATGACATGATCACATGTTGTAGTGTAATACAAGAAACAACAATCATCATGTTGTACACTACAATAATCCGGCCTCCACTAGTGTCATATGGTCCATTTTGATTTTTGATATTTGTCCCACAAATACTTATAATCATATGTTTAATTATCTTGTATAATTAAGGGTTAATTTGATCATATAACAATTATATGACTCAAATTAATAAATAATATACACTTAACTTTTAAGTGATATTTTATCATTATATCAATATATAATGGGTCTCCACAATGCCTAGTTAGTTTATTTTACAACTCCTTGTAAATATAATTAACTAATCACCTCTACCTCAAAGTATATGCATAACCTCAACTAATTTAATGAATTAACTATTAATCATTAAATTAAATCTTATTTAATCGTATTAAAATAAGACGTAAAATTTATTCAGTCAATTATCGTATAATTGACTAATAAACTTATCCGGAATGAGTTCATAACTCAATTTCCAATAATTAACTCTCGTAACTAAACATATATCAAATATATATATAAAGTACTAATTAATATGTATCGTATACAAATAATTAGATTTCTGTTTGGGTCTCATCCTATAGGTGTGACCGAAAGGGGTCAGTTGATTACCGCCGTCATACGACAATAACGTCTAACTCTAGTCAGCTGACCGTTATCGATTTACGTTAATCAACTGACGTGGAGTATCAAAATACTAGTCATCCCACTAATATTCCAAAATGAGATTTATAATATAAATGCACTATTGTGGAGGACACTTGCTCCAACAATCTCCCACTTGTCCGATACAAGTTGTGCATATAGCCACACTATTGCGGAGGACTCCTACTCCCACAATATCTCCCACTTGTCTCGACAAGTTGTGTGCTACCAATTCTCTTGTCACTTTTGCGTCACATCCTCCCACTCATCGCAAGGTGTCTTTCAGGTCGCACTTGCGATTGGAAAAATAAATTGAGTGGTTTTCTCGATCTGGAGAGTAACTGTCTGACCGGAAAATCTACCATAGATCTCTTCCGAGCGTGGCCACGCATTTCCAGTCACTACTCCTCGAGTGGCCCGAAGATGTTAATACCCAACGTGGGTGGACAATTCCTGTTGACCCAACTTACACTGTATAATGCAAATCACCATGACCCAGTAGATGCCCATCGGCCTCCTTTCACGGCACGACCTAGGACAAAAACCAAAGTCAATCGGAAAATACACCGACTCAGGTAAATGGTCGCCAGTCTAAAGAATCGACTCATAGGAATATAATAGAAATCCCCGCCACGACCAGGCTTCAACAATTTTGATAAGGGACTCTATCATGGTCACTGTCCGACAGAGTGTCTCTACAGTCTGTCTATGTAAACGATCAGTCATCTCCATGACTCCATGGTGCTGAACCAACCATCGATCGACTTACAATCTAGTCATTGCGAGACGTCACCTTATGCAAATGACTAGGGACAATTACTAAGTTCATCATGTTCACTTGAATTGGGTTCAACCTTTCTTATAACCAATTCGGATAAAACAAAGTAATAAAATTTAGTCAATACTAAATAAAAGAGCTCATATAAAACTCGAACAATGAATGCAATTATCATATATGTAAACATTGATACAACATTCAATTATTACATATCACATAATCTAGAGGAATTCAGGAACTCGTCTTAATCCCATCGAGACGACATGACTGTCATGTTTAGCCTTTGTAAGAGGCTTGGTTAGAGGATCAGCGATGTTATCGTCTGTCCCAACCTTACATACATCTATTTCCTTCCTCTCCACGTAATCTCTAATTACATGGTATTTCCTAAGTACATGTCTAGACTTGTTACTAGACTTGGGCTCCTTTGCTTGAAAGATAGCCCCACTGTTATCACAATACATCGTGATGGGATCTGTGGCAGTAGGGACTACTCCTAGTCCTTCCAAGAACTGCCGAATCCACACAGCTTCCTTTGCAGCCTCTGATGCCGCGAGGTACTCAGCTTCTGTTGTAGAATCCGCAGTCACGCTTTGCTTGAAGCTTTCCAGCAAACGGCTCCTCCATTCAACATAAAGACATAGCCGGATTGGGATTTTAAATCATCCCTATCAGTTTGGAAACTAGCGTCCGTGTAACCCTTTACACGCAACTCAGTCTCTCCTCCAAACACCAAGAACGAATCTTTAGTCCTTCGTAAGTACTTAAGGATGTTCTTTACGGCTATCCAGTGACTCTCACCTGGATTGGCTTGATAACGACTCGTCATGCTCAAAGCATAGGCGACGTCAGGGCGAGTGCACATCATAGCATACATGATTGACCCAACTGCTGAAGCATAAGGGATCAACTTCATGCGTTCAATCTCCTCGGTGACGGTAGGACTCTGGGATTTACTCAGAGTGATACCATGACCTATTGGAAGAAAGCCTCTCTTAGAGTCTTTCATTTTGAACCGATCAAGAATCTTATCTATATAAGCTTCTTGACTTAATGCTAGTATCCTCTTGGATCTATCTCTATAGATCCGGATACCCAAAATGCGTTGTGCCTCTCCCAAATCCTTCATCTGGAAATGTTTCCCAAGCCACTCCTTGGTAGAAGTAAGCATTGGTATGTCATTCCCAATGAGAAGTATGTCATCCACATACAAGATAAGGAAAGTAACTTTGCTCCCACTAAACTTCATGTATAAACATGGTTCCTCGACACTTCGAGTGAATCCATTTTGTTTAATTACATGATCGAAGCGATGATTCCAACTCCTTGATGCTTGCTTAAGACCATAAATGGATCTCTTAAGTTTGCATACCTTCTTAGGGTTGGATTTATCCTCAAAACCTTCAGGTTGTGTCATGTACACTTCCTCTTCTAGAATCCCATTCAAGAAGGCGGTTTTGACATCCATTTGCCAAATTTCATAGTTATAAAATGCGGCAACCGCTAAGAGAATCCTAATGGATCGAAGCATAGCGACTGGGGCAAAAGTTTCGTCATAGTGTAAACCATGAACTTGAGTGAAGCCTTTTGCCACCAATCTAGCTTTGTAGATATCATTATGTCCATCTATGCCATTCTTGATCTTGTAGATCCACTTGCACTGAAGAGGTCGCACCTTCTCAGGTAAGTCTACCAAGTCCCATACTTGATTTTCGTACATAGAATCCATTTCGGATTGCATGGCCTCTAGCCAATGCTTGGAGTCGGGACTAGAAACGGCCGACTTGTAGGTTGTGGGTTCATCACTTTCAAAAAGTAATAAATCACCATCTCCCTCGATACATCCGAGGTAACGATCAGGTTGATAACTAATTCTACCTGACCTTCTAGGGACAATAACCGTTTCAGACGAGGAGGGAACGTTTTCCTCCACTTCATTTTCGGTTTGTGGCTCTCGAACTTCGTCAAGTTCGAATTTTCTCCCACTCTGCCTTTTAGAAACGAAATCGCTTTCTAGAAAGACAGCATCACGAGACACAAACACTTTGTCCTCATGACGGTTGTAGAAGTAATATCCACGAGTCTCCTTAGGATATCCTACAAAATAACATTTGTCGGATCTGGGTGCGAGCTTGTCATTAGACTTCTCATGAACAAACGCCTCGCAACCCCAAATTTTCATAAACGACAAATAAGGAACCTTTCCTTTCCATATCTCATATGGAGTTTTATTGGCTGCTTTAGTCGGGCTACGATTTAGTGAAAATATTGCGGTTAAGATGGCAAATCCCCAAAACGAGTCAGGAAGCTCTGTAAGACTCATCATCGACCGAACCATATCTAATAAAGTTCGGTTTCTCCTTTCAGACACACCATTTAATTGAGGTGTTCCAGGAGGAGTCCATTGTGATACTATACCGCAATCTTTTAGGTGTGAATCAAATTCATAATTTAGATATTCACCACCACGATCGGATCGTAGGGTTTTTATCTTCTTATTCAATTGGTTTTCCACTTCATGTTGAAACTCTTTGAACTTTTCAAAAGCTTCACTCTTATGCCTCATTAAGTAGACGTATCCATATCTACTCAAATCGTCGGTAAAAGTAATGAAGTACTTGTAACCACCTCTAGCTTGGAGAGTCATTGGGCCACATACATCGGTATGTATCAGGCCTAATACTTCACTTGCTCGTGTCCCTTTTCCCGTAAAAAGAGCACGAGTCATCTTGCCCAAAAGACAAGATTCGCATTCACCATAAGATTCATAATCAAATGGTTTGAGAAGTTTCGTTGAAACAAGTCTCTTTATGCGTCGTTCGTTTATATGACCTAAACGACAATGCCAAAGGTATGATTGATTAGGTTCACCTAATTTGAGCTTCTTGCTTTCGATATGATATATTTCATTAACATTATCAAGAACATAAATGCCTCCAATAGAGATGGCTTTACCATAAAACACATCATTAAAAGAAAACGAACAACTATTGTTCTTGATTACAAAAGAGAAACCCTCCGCATCAAGTACGGAAATGGAGATAATGTTCTTAGTCAAGGAGGGTACAAAATAACAATTATTTAAATACAACTCAAGACCACTAGCTAAGGTTAATACATAAGTTCCTACGGAGACGGCGGCAACTCTTGCTCCATTCCCCATTCGTAGGTCCACATCACCCTTGGCTAGTGCTCGCACGTCCTTCAGCCCCTGCAAGTGATTACAAAGGTGAGAACCACATCCAGTATCAAATACCCAAGTGGAAGTGCAAGCATAGTTAATATCTATCATATAGAGAGAAGAGAGGATTATACCTGACGGTGTCACACATCCGTCCTTCTTATCCTTCAAATACTTGGGACAATTGCGTTTCCAATGTCCCTTGCCTTTACAATAAAAGCATTCGGCTTCGGCGTGCTTCTTACCCTTAGCCTTGGCATTGCTATACATAATAGCTTTGCCCTTTCCTTTTCCTTGCTTCTTAAATTGGGCTTTGGCTTTTCCCTTCCCCTTTTGAACCCCTAGCTTCAAGTTCTTCAATCTCATTGTAAGAACATCCTTTTGCTCACTCCCACTTGCTTCCATATCCCTTTCGACTTGGGTAAGGAGAGCATGGAGCTCGTGAAAGCTCTTATCCATGCCATGCATGTTATAGTTTGCCCTAGTTTGGGCAAACTTGGGAGGAAGTGAGTGAAGGATGCGGCCAACCGCTAGCTTCTTAGGAATTTTGACCCTAGACGATCTAGAGTGTCAACATGTTCCACCATCTTAAGCACATGTGGACCAACCTTTTGGCCCTTCTCTAGCTTGGCTTCAAAAAGCCGAGTCATAGCATTGTATTGGCGAATCTCGGGTGATTGAGAAAAAGCCAACGTCACCCTAGAGAATATCTCATATGCTCCAAGGGTGATGTATTGTTGCTTAAGGCTTGAGGACATCGACCAAATCAAGACCATCTTGACGTCGTTTGCTACCTTAAGGTATTCCTCATAGGCGGCTTTGGCCGCATTAGTGGCTCTTGGGCCGGGTTCATTGGGAGGTGCCTCGGTCAAGTAGCGCAAAACGTTATCCGATAACGCCGCACTCTTGATCGTTTGCTCCCACTCGACGAAATTAGTTCCATCGTCTTTTAAGATGCATTTGTCCATAACGGACCTTAGCCATGAGTCTTTTCCTAGTTGAACGGTGTTGTTATTGTTTGCCATTGCGAATTATGAATAACTACAACAAAATTAGGAAATATTAACATTCATTGTTTTAATCAATTTTACTTGTATAACCAATTTAAACAAGTCACTCATATAATGACCCCTCACGAAATTATATAAGCGATTCCGAGACCCGCATTTTAGACAAAAGAACATGTTATGCAACTTTATGTAAAAGACGGTAAGTCAACTTTTGACTAATTCTACTCCTAGAACTCTCGGTCGACGGATTTCAACTAAACCCATCTCCTAGTCCCAAGATAACGCTTATCTTGTTGAGTCCAACCCAATTTAGGCGTGTGATCGTATCACCCTACTTACCCGAGGTAAAAAGGTCCACGTTGTGGTTGTCCTAATGAACACGGGTTCATAGGTGCTTCAATTGGTAAGGCTAAATCTCAATTCCTTTTTAAGTTATGTGAGAGGTCTTGCCAATTTTAGTTATTAATTCTCTATAAGTGAACTAAGTCGGTGAATTTTGAATAACGTTGAATTGACAATCGATAAATAAAATGCATGTTGGTGATTTTGGCATGTGCGGAAAAAATAAAGCAAGCAATCAAATTAAATCCTAGTATGGCCACCTAGCTAATCTAATTAACTAGATGATTACAAATCGGAAACCAACTCCTTGGTCCCTTGCCTCTTCTTGGAACGCCTTCCAATATGGCACCGTCTTTTGGAACACCGACTTTGGGAATCACCGTCTTCACAATAAATAATTACAAAAATACAAATGAATACACAGCAAATTCCTATTATACATTTGATCTATAAATTAAATTATTAATTATTACAAAACGGCGATACGAAATCGCAATAAATTACAACCAAATCGGTATTCCCTTACATTACGGGTAATACCGATTAAAATAATCTAGGCCATACTAGGTACAAGTTGCAATAAAATAAATAAATGACATTCATTCATTCAACAACATAAATAAAAAATGCTGTAAAATCATGCCAAAATCACCCTCAACACTTGTCATGTTCATTCTAGCTCGGTTTTTACGAATTTTATCGATTTTATCTACTAAAAATCAATAATCAACTCTTAAATCGTATTTAAGCTCAAACTAATTATCTAAACTGATTTAGAACTCAAAACTAGTCCCCACTAATTTCACTTGTATTTAATTAGTTTGATTTGATCGCATTTGTTATTTAAAGAGGTTTATTCATAACTTTTATAAATTAAACCCAAAATAAAAATGAAAAATCATTAAAATTGAAATGAAAAATATTTGTACATACTGGAACACTTCCAGGAACCTCAAGAACAAAAAACATTTGGCCAAAAAATTTGAAATGATTTTATGAACAAATAGCTTTATAAGAATCGGTTTTTATCAAATAAAAACCAACTAAAAAAGTAAAATGATGAAACAAATTTTCAAATTTTACCAGGATGATATAAATAATATTTTAAAATGTACAAAAAATTTTGAACTCCATAAAGTCACGTTTCAATTTTAAGAACAAAATAAATCCTTTAAATCGATTTTTATCCAATAAAAATCAATAACCATGCAATACATGACTAAATGTCACGAAAAATTACATACAATATTTACACCATGCATGTGAGAACATATTAAAAATTTGAGGCTAGATTCAACATGCAACTATTTTTAGTTAACTTTTAACATAAAACCGCATGTTAACTCGGTTTTAAAGGCCATAAATCATAATAAATTGCAAAATAATTCGTAAATTCACCAAATTTGACGACAAACATTTTGAGGTCAGTAGGTATGCATGCAAATCAGAAAATTTCGTGAAAACCATTTTTAACATAAATTTTTGATTTTTTACTCAAGTTATCGTATAACCCGATTTTAATGCTTAAAATCAACATGCATGCTACAAGCTAGCTCTGATACCACATGAAAGTTCATAGACCCTAATTAGACTCCTCTAATTAGTTACTAAATTACATATTAATTTAGTGTTTAATAAAGATCTATGTAGCATGCATGCAAATTAAAATGCATAATAAAAAGTAAAAAGAAATTTCCTTACATTGGGAAATTTCGGTTTATATGGGCACAACAAGAAACACCTTCCTTGTTGATCTTGTGCTAGAAACAAATAGATGATCCTCCTTGTAATCTTCAAATTAGAAGACCTCCTTTAAGAAGCACCCAAGAGAAAACCCAAACTAATCACTTAGTTTTTGACTAGAAAACACAAGTGATAAGATGAACTAATATTAGATTTTATTACTACTCTAGTAATAGGAAATATTAGTGTTTGAGAGGTTTTAGAGAGATGAGGATTTTTAGTGAGATAAGCAACAAAATAAGAATGAACAAGTAAGTTAAAATGAACAACAAAATTGTCCATTTAAGGACACAAAAGGTCCGGCCAACACATGCATGAATGGCCCCTTATTTGCTTAAAATAATCTCATGCAAAAATGTTCAGTGTAGTAGTGAATAAGAATATGATCATGTGTCATAAACATGACATGATCACATGTTGTAGTGTAATACAAGAAACAACAATCATCATGTTGTACACTACAATAATCCGGCCTCCACTAGTGACATATGGTCCATTTTGATTTTTGATATTTGTCCCACAAATACTTATAATCATATGTTTAATTATCTTGTATATTTAAGGGTTAATTTGATCATATAACAATTATATGACTCAAATTAATAAATAATATACACTTAACTTTTAAGTGATATTTTATCATTATATCAATATATAATGGGTCCCACAATGCCTAGTTATTTTATTTTACAACTCCTTGTAAATATAATTAACTAATCACCTCTACCTCAAAGTATATGCATAACCTCAACTAATTTAATGAATTAACTATTAATCATTAAATTAAATCTTATTTAATCGTATTAAAATCAGACGTAAAATTTATTCAGTCAATTATCGTATAATTGACTAATAAACTTATCCGGAATGAGTTCGTAACTCAATTTCCAATAATTAACTCTCGTAACTAAACATCTATCAAATATATATATAAAGTACTAATTAATATGTATCGTATACAAATAATTAGATTTCTGTTTGGGTCTCATCCTATAGGTGTGACCGAAAGGGGTCAGTTGATTACCGCCGTCATACGAAATACGTCGAACTCTAGTCATCTGACCGTTATCGCTTTACTTTAATCAACTGACGTGGGAGTATCAAAATACTAAGTCGCCCACTAATATTCCAAAATTGAGATTTATAATATAAATGCACTATTGTGGAGGACACTTGCTCCAACATGTGGGACCCGTTATATATTGATATAATGGTAAAATATCACTTAAAAGTTAAGTACATATTGTTTATTAATTTGAGTCATATAATTGTAATATGATCAAATTTACACTTAATTATGCAAGATAATTAAGCATATGATTAATAAGTATTTGTGGGACAAATATCAAAAATCAAAATGGTCCATATAAGACACATGTGAGCCGGTTTTAGCTAGTAGAAAAACAATCATGTTTATTCTCTACTAAATCCACACTCCACCACATGATTATCATGTGTATGACACATGATCATTATCATTATACAATCTCATACCCTACCATTATGCATGTGAATAAAATAAGAAGAAAATCACCCACTTTGGGGCCTTGTCATGACCGGCCAAATGCTCCTATATAGAGCATTTGTTGCTCATTTTTCTACTTGACTTCATTCTTCTTTTATTCACATATTCTCACTAAAAAATCTCCTACATCTCTCTAAAATTACATGCAAAACTAATATTCATGTCATATTACTAGTGTAGTAATACAATAATATTAGTAGTATTAATTCTTACTTATTATCTAGTTAATAATGAGGTAAGATTATTTGGGTTAAATCTTGGGTGCAACAAGAAGGAGACCTTCTACTTTGGAGTAGAAGGTTGTTTTATGGAGGAACATCCACTAATTTCATGCTCAAGAACAATAAGAAGGAGTTACTCCTACATCTCTCTAAAATTACATGCAAAACAAATCTAACACTTGCTTCTTTATTCTATTCCTTAAATCATTAGCTAGCTATACCATTAATAATTCACTAGTCTAATCATCATATTTATCCAACACATTAATAACCTCAAAACTCAATTTCTCCAGCCTTTCGAATAACGGGCTAACCAACCCAGGGTACACTTACTTCTTTTTAATACTCAAATCTCCTTTCCATATAACGTGCACAACTTATCACTTAACTAGAGAGGCAATAACTTATCCCACACACTTCCGAGTACTACAAATAATCATTCCCAAAAGCTAGCTCCAAATCCATAATTTTGCATTGACCATACTAATGCGATTCAGGCAAATTCTCAATTCAAACAACTCAAATAACTCATATATAATCCCAAATTCTCATATTTATCACTATAACAAATATTTACCTCCTATTCCAAAATAAAACATCATTAATTAATGACGGTTCAAAAATAATAACCTAACACCAAATCAGTTATAATAAAGTAAGAAAACAAATTGGAGAATATAAAAGGCAAAAAGTCACTCCTTAATTACACAAATTCATATGAGAAAAGTACTATAATTCTATTGCATCGCTTAATTACTCAAAACCTTGTAACTCCTCCAGGTAAACTACCTAAGCTTTAACTATGAGGTTCCACAAGTGTATCCATAAGATCATTAACTTTTACCATAAAATTAAACATTCCTACAATCCCGATATAAACTGCTCGAAGCAATACCTCAAGTCAAATAATAAACTGCTCGAAGCAATACCTCAAGTCAAATATTAATACTCCGTCATCACAAACCTACCTCCATCGAACAAGGTGAATAGAATAGGACTCCCAACAAAAAGGATAACCTTTAACAAACACAATAAATAAAGTACAAGATTTTCCTTACCAACTCAAACCTCAAACGAGTTTACTATAAACCACACGAATCTAGTTCCTCAAAGATTGTAAATCCACGACCTGATAAGACAGTACCAAACTTTAAGTTCCATTCTACAATTCGATACATCCATACTATGGACCTTGAACATTAATAATAACTTATATCCTTCACATCATTAACCATGATAAACTCCTAAGTTAAACCATCAAATAAGGGATAAGATAACACCTCAAATTTTTCTTAAGAGTCACGATCATGATAAGCACTTCCAATACCGTATCTCGAACATTTAAAAGTTAACTTCGGATCCTCAAACGAGTGATTCAAATGAATAAACTCTATTATATCACTCTTAAGTAATGGGCTATATCCTAATCTTATCGCATACTACCATATAACAAATTAATCAAATATATAAATAAGACCAAATACGAAAGTGAGTGCAACATAACCATAACATGTTAAGACACACTCTACACATTTCTTAATCATACAGTCACATATGCAAGTAAAGATAAAATCACGCATCAAAGTACATACAAGGTCCTTATTGGTTTCTACCCATTTAGGCCATGTTCTTCTGACTTTTTAGAGTTGAACTGAACTGAACTGAACTTAATAGAGCTGTACTGAACTGAACTGAGCTGAACTGAACTGAATGAAGCTGAACTGAACTGAACTGAACTGAATGGAACTGAACTGAACTGATCTGAATAAAGCTGAACTGAAATATACTTATTGGAGCTGAACTGAGTTGAAAAAATAATAATAGTAAATATAATAACAACAACAACAATAATTATAATAATAATAATTATTATTATTATTAAAGACAAAGAGACTAGATTCGTCAAATATTACATGAACGCTTTCTTCCATTTTCACAGTTCTCTTATTGTAAACTTTTTAAGCTTTACCATGGTCCGAGTAGCCAACAAAAACTCCTTCATAACTACGAGCATCAAATTTGGCAAGGTTATCTTTACCATTGTTGTGAATGAAGCATTTACTACCAAAGCATTATTGAAATTCCTTGATCAGGTCTATCACACAGCGCTATCGATTAAAAACTATATAGTATAATTTATTTGTATAATTTTATATAATTACATGGAAGTCCCTTCGTTTCAGGATTTATTATATAGTATTAATGTATAATCTACGCTACTAATTAATACCATAAGTGGAGCATGTTTATTTTAAGGAAAATCATCTTATTATGTTATTTAAATTTATACGTCTACAAAAATTATATAATATTATATTTATATTGAAATCCCTTGGTGAGGTCTATCACACAACGCTATCGATTAAAAACTATATAGTATAATTAATTTGTGTAACTTTAATTTATTTAGTTACATTGAAATCCCTTGGTTTTAGGATTTATCATATAGTATTGATTGAGAAGTTTTTTTGTAGGTAATTTAATCTTTTAATGGGATTATTATTTGATATTTTTATACTTCTCTCATTTCATTTAATTTTATACATATTTTTTGACATTATTCCTAAGTGAGATCTTGTTTAAATTTCTTACTTAATAAATTGTGAATATCAAAGTTTTATAATTTCTATTAATATGTAAGTAAACATATGAAAAAAAACATTGATATATGTGTATAAAGAAAATGTATAGAATTAAATTAAACAATCAGTCTCCCTTAAGACTTGTGGTATCCGTCTTTAGGAAAGACGGGTCGGGTTCTATACCATTTCGTAGTTATATGGGAACTTTGTGGTAACTAGATATGTTTCAAGTTGCTATGCAAGTTGGAATTGTATATTTAAATGAGAAGTGATAAATGGGATGACTTGACATTTCAGGATTAAAAAATCATTTTATTGTTTTTGTGTTCCCTAGGCGTTGAAACCAGTACAATCACAATTACCCTCTCTCACTCTTACTTCTTCATTCAAAATTAGAAACCTCTCACTATTCTTCTACTTCTCACTCTAAAACACCACAAAACGTTCCTAAAACATCATCAAATATTCTGATATAATATGCCGAGGAGGAAGACAACAGCGAAACGTACCACCCCTAAGAAGAAAACGCCAAAACCTACGTCTTCGGTTGGCGCACGTTTGTAATACTTGTACCATTTGTTAATGGGTTGATAGTTTTAAGTTTTAGAATAATATATGGTATACGATAGAAGTTTAGATACACAAAAATGGTCACATTTTTTTTAGGGTTTCATCATGTAATTTTGATGGTTTTTTTAGGCAAGAAGAACATGACAAAGAAAGTTGATGATGTGGTGGAAAGTGCTACTGATTTGGAGGAGTCGGAAGCAGAAGAAGGGCTTGACGATGGATATTCATTAGGTTATTCATCGTGATTTCAATACATTTCATCATTTGTAATGTATGTAGAAAAATAATTCATGTTAAAAAATAGTGTATGTTGAAAAATTGTAAAAATTGTTACTTAAATGGTTACATTTAATGTAAAAATGGTTTTCATCATTTAATGTTGTCGATATGGTTACATATGTGTTCACTGAATTTTTTTGTAAAAAATATTTTTCTTCATTTATAAATTGTGTGTACATGTGGTGTTTTTAGGCAAGAAGAAGGATGAAAAAAATTGTTAATTGGTAACATTATGAAGGTCTGATAATATGTTGTCGTTTTAACTGGACTTTGGGACCGTTCTGATTTGAAATGGTGGATGTTGATATGGCTCTGTCTTTGGGTCATCATTATGGGCAAACAATGTAACCATTTTTTGTTGTATTAATGAAAGTTGAATTTGAACTGTATAGTGGAGAGTTTTATATGATAAATGGTAACATTGTTTTGACTTCGTAATATGTTAGTACTATAACTAGTATAGATCCCGCACAAGTATGCGCGGTATATATAAAGTTTTTATTTTTTAGGGTATTATTGTAATATTTATACATTTAAAATTGGCATCTCATTAATATTTAATATCTAATTCCTTGTATTTTGATATGAAACCAAAAAAAATTTGAATTCGAAAACTAATAAAAAAAAAGTTAAGTAAATTTTTGAAATGCGTATTTTTATGAAACTACTTTATTTTTACCACAAAATTACAAATTTTATTTCATATATTTTCTCCAATTATTATAATGACTTTTTTTTTACGAAGCTAATAGTAAGTATATGAATCAAGCTATTTTCTAAAGTAATAATTATTGCATTAATGAAAAGTTTAATAAAAAAATTATTTCATTTTATAAATTTTCTCAAATTATTATAAGGAAATTTTTTTGTCACGAAGCTAGTGTGTATAGCTATTATCTAAAATAATAATTATTGCATTAATGAAAAATTTAATAAAAAAAAGTTAATTTTTATTATAATGGAAAAATATACCAATTTTATTCTATTATAATGAAAAAAAACTGAGTTTAATCATATAGGATTATATTTTGAGAAAAGATAATAGTTTATTGAAAGAAAGTTATATTTTTCCAATAAAATTTCTTATTCTCTTAGTAGTAAGGAGAATTTTTGTGAAGATTGCATTGACACAAGGTAGGCCCACTTTGTATTGACTTTTTCTATAGAAACATGTTTAATGCATGCCTATTATCTTAAGGGAAAAAATTAAGCGGGAAAAATCAAGATAGACTTATTCTTTTAGTTATAGGGGGATGACAATTAGTGACCATTTGCGATGATTATAATGAAATTGACTTGTGATACCACTGGTAATGATTATGGTGACTGTTGTAATGGTTACATAATGTGGTTACATAATGTGGTTAATTAATGACATGTTACACCAAATTGATGAATTAATGACATCATTTTATGTTGTGTAAATGGTTATATAATGTGGTTAATTAATGACATGTTACACCAAATTGATGAATTCTACGTCCAAATTATAAGTTGGTAGTTTGGTACTACTCTGTTGGAATATGGAACTATAAGTGCAGAAGGGTTTTGTTGATTGTCTGACTTATTTACTAATATTAGCTCATTGAGTTGGTTACATTAGCAGTTAGTTGTTAACATAAAGAAGTTCTCTTCATTAAACTGTTTAGGGTTTATGTAACAACCCGTATTTTTAAAACAAAAGAATTACCTTAATAATAAATAATCCATCAGAGTACAAAGATGAATAGGGTCAAGGTGGCGGAAACACCTGACCAATCCAGATCGATACTCAAATCCAAAACTAAACTAATACATTATTCATATTCCTTAACTTAAATAAATTCCTAATTAAATTATTCTTCTTGCCACAAGTCTCTCCAGCACAACATCAAGACAAGCAGCAACCAATTCAACA
The DNA here is from genome assembly GCA_022085475.1 of Heliosperma pusillum. Lineage (NCBI taxonomy): Eukaryota > Viridiplantae > Streptophyta > Magnoliopsida > Caryophyllales > Caryophyllaceae > Heliosperma > Heliosperma pusillum. The sequence continues at coordinate 28,099 of JAIUZE010013549.1, forward strand.
TGAGAATAGGGGGTCGACAATCAGTCGGGAGTAACTAGATGCTCTCCCAGTCATGTTTATAACAGGCTGAATTAATAACAATCTATAACAACTGATAGTAATCATAACAGACATGTGAAGCAATTTATACAACATGATACGCGATCCAACTTACCATGAGACGGGACGACAACCTATATGAATGAAATCCTGTAGACCTAGACTAAATGCAACCTCTAGACCATGAATACATTCAAGACCCAAAGTAGCACACGATCCACAGCAACGTAAGGCACAATGCTAGCATGAAAGCATAGCGAATAGAGCGAACGCCCGTTAGAGCGTATAACCACTGCCTCTAACTTGCCAGAGCGAATAACCACTGCCTCTAGCTGACGGAGAGTATAACCACTGCCTCCATCGGTGTGGAGCGTATAACCACTGCCTCCACGGTACTATGTATAGCGTATAACCACTGCCTATATGTCTAAGACCTGGTCAGACTCTCGATGCATTAACTGTACATCGAACGACACTCGGGGACCAGAGCGTATAACCACTGCCTCTGACCAATTCCGACCATAGACCAAAATAAACCCTCGAAGGGTAGCGTTTGTTCATTCCGAATAGTATATAACTGATACTACCGTCATCTATTCAACCAGCAACAAACAAATGCACAGTATAACTGACCGTACAAACAAATGCGTGAACAACGTCACGACTCAACATAGGAACAGTATAACTGACTGTCCAACAATGCGTGAACAACGTCACGACTCAACTCAAGAATTGTATAACCGACTGTCCAACAATATAGATATAAGAATAACCAATACGATATGCAAACATAGCGTTATAGTCCAGCTGACTATAACACTACACAAAAACAAGTACATATGACCAAGGTTATAGTATCTCGTCCTATAACGTTACACCTCGAAGGTCATGTTATAGTTCGAGTTACCATAATACCAGACACAAAAGCATATAACATCCAATGTTATAACACCACGAACTATAACCTTCACATAACCCTAGTGAAGTTATAGTAACTTCAGCTATAACTTTGGTTAAGCTTGTCAGGTTATAGTATCATCAACCATAACCTTCGCTTAACTCCATCAAAGTTATAGTACCTTCAGCTATAACTTTCACTCAACTTTAGTGAAGTTATAGCACTTCAAGCTATAACTTTCACTCAACTTTAGTGAAGTTATAGCACTTCAAGCTATAACTTTATACGTGCGAGATTATAGTATCATCAACTATAACTCTCTTCCGTCACGGGTTAGTCCTCTATAACACCATCACCGAGGGGTCAACTCCACGGTACAAACCGCCATGTCACCACAACGAGTCTTGTTATAGTACACCGCACCATAACGTCACTTTCAAAGTTATAACTCAAATAGGTATAATTAGGGTAACTTACATGCAAAGTTATAGGAACTTCAGCTATAACCTCAATGATGTAAACCAAACCCTAATTTCTCAACATAAGCAAATCCTAGCCTCTCCCACAAGGAGAAGCCAAAACCCTAGGCCACGGCCAACCCTATGGGCCGCGCCTCCAAAACGACGCTAGGGTTCGCGATTTGAACCCTAGTTCGCGCACCAAATAAATAATTGAAAATAGAATAACAACATAAATATTAAATGCAATTAAACATGTGAATTATAAGCATAAATAACCACACAAACCAATTAATCATACAATCAATCATTATATCATGTTAATAAGTCACTTTCTATAAACACAATTAAAGCAAAACACCTAGTTACCTTTTTAGCGTAAAATCTACGATAAATCTTCTTCTAGAATATAACAATCTTCCTCCGGATTGTCCACAAAGCCTTCACCATCATCATCAACACGTGCCAACAATAATAACGATCCTAATTAATAATCTAGCGCATAAAACTATGAAAAGATGGAAATAAAATATAAAACTTACAACGATTGAAGAATAGATTGGCTAAGATCGATCTAGGGACGAAGATGAATGATTAATGATGAAGAAATATGGAAGAAGGGGCACGAAACCCTAGGCAATGGGCTGCCACCACACGGCACAAAGGAGAGGAAGAGAGGAGAGAATTAGGTTTAGGGTTTTCAAATTAAAGAAAGAGAAGAGGCTAGGTTTACCTTAGTATTTATAGAAAAGCTAATGGGCACTAGGGTTTATTTAGAAAATAGGACCAATAAGAAATAATAAGGAGGATTTGGCCCAACAATGAAGTTATACTAACATTAGGTATAACTTTGACTAATAAAATAAGGTTTTCCGATAAATAATTAATTAATTCGAATAAAATAAATAGCGGAAATTCTAGGGTGTTACAGTTTACATATTGAATAAAACCTAAGTTACGTTGTAGACACTAAATTACATTTGTTACCCAAGGAACACATATTGCTTTCGTTAATGTTGAAGTAAATGAGACCCTTCAATAAAAAAAATGAGGTTCAAGTAAATCTATGCTATGATAATCCTCTACATTAGTTAGTATTGTTATATGGTAGTATTAATGATAATGATGCCCTAATTAAGCTCATATACCTTCATGCATGATAATATTAACAACATATTGACCTAAAATTATCAATAAAATGCTGAGAAAACACAAAGTAAAAGCACAAATTCTCATTTGTGACGGCCACTTTTCGTTACAAGCTTCTGACGGAGCAAATGTGACCATTTTTATGGAAAATGTAACCACTATATGACTGGTAACATTTTATGGATGATTACTTTTTATCATAAAATGGTCACATTTAGTCCGTCTTGTGACCGTCACAAGAGAGACCAACTGAAGTAAAAGAACACAAACCTTGAAGCATCAACATCAACACAAATTCATCACCACTTATAGTACTATTTTCGATTGCTTCATCACCTTACTCGTTTTCGATATCGTGATTTTCTTCCTCTAAATCCGCAAGAATAACGTCTGCCATTTTTTTTAAACTCGGGTGGATGCAATATTCGAATTTTAGTAGAGCTTTAGAATCTATAATTGGAGATCACCAATGGTGAATAGTTGATTATTTAGATTTTCAAAATCAAGGATGGAGGTGATGGAGTAGTGACAAGGTGGTGATTCACATGCATGTGGGCTCATTAATGCTTATGTAAAAAGGGATGATTGTTCAAATAAAATAAGAAAATAAAGTACTAGACAAGGACCTGCCATCCCCTTTCATCCGTCATATTAGTAATCCACATGTCCCCATTTGCTTAACTATCCGGCCCATTTACTACTTAACTAGTATGATCCGACCCATCTTCACCTTGTGACGCATATTGACCGTCTTCAATGAGAATTTGTGTAAATGAAAAGGAGGAAGTATATAATTGAGCTTTTAAATGTTGGGCTGGTCTTACGCTAAAAGACCGCTTTATAAAACAATTTGTGCAGTAACTCGACTATACAAGTAGTTGTAGTACAACCATTGTATAGTTTTTTTTTCTTATAGTACATTATTTTGAACTTATATGTACATTTTATGAGATTTATTGGAAAAACTCGAGATCCTTTACATAAATGTTAATTGTTAAGCCCAAAATATTATAATGAGAACACAAAAATAATACATATAAGCTCAATTAAATTTTAATTTTGACACATAAAAAAAAAATATAACACAAAATATTTAAAAGCTCAAAAAAGTGCACATAAACTCAGTTGGATTTGGTTATACAATGGTTTTTTACAACAGGTTGTATAACCATATTTACCCAATTAGTGTTTTAGAAGACAACTTATCCATAATTTTTGGAAGGAAGGCCAAAATATATATTTGTATAGTTTTTTAATGGATAATTGAGGGAAAAGTGTATTTAAAAATTAAATTCATTGGTGGTTAACCCGCAATGATTTGCGAGTTCTTATCTAAACCAATTAACTACATACAGAGGATATTAACAACAAGTTGTATAATCCTATTAACCCAATTAGGTAATTAGATCAAGTTACTTATTTGATGTTGAGATCAAAATAAAGTAATAAATGATTTATGCCATGTCTTGTCAAGAAGCGCCGGGAGTAAAGGAGTATATGTCAATTCATATTAATACTTTCTCTTCGTCTTTAAAATATACCTTTTAAAGTATACAAAAAATCATACCGTTTAAGGCATAACAAGATGTCAAAAATGAAATAGTTATACTTTTAGATTTTCTGTTTGACACAGTAGGTAAAAAAACAAAAGTTGTATTTAACTATTTACATACAAATTACAAAGAAACATGAAGGAAAAAGTAAAATTGCACTCCGGAATAAATATACAATAAATAGGTGGGTAGCATTACAAAAAATAATTGAAATAAAATGGAAAATATTAGTGAGATAGTCAAAGAAATTAAATTGACAAATATGGCAGGGGATTATGATATGATTTTATCGAAGAATATTTTAGTTATCAGATTACAATTACGATATGTTGTCTTTTATGGTGAAATGTCATGGTCATTAAATCTATCTAATTTTAATTTTTTTGGATCATGAGACTAATTGCTATTATAGATCTATATAAGTTGAGTTCTCGACACATGAAACTCAAAATATTCTTCACTCATTTTATATAACATTGATAAAAACATCCATCTATATAGTATTCAATCATTTGAAATTATCTATGTTACTTGGATAAAACACAAAATGGTTTACAATACAATTCAAATTTTCATTTTTCTTCTTATTAGTACGATATACTTTGCATCTTTTCAAGGTGCACGGGGGAAACTAAATCCGGAAGCCGTGGAACGTACAACATTCTCTTATGACAAATAAGTTGTATGGTCCCGTCATTATCTCTAAGCATTTATTATTATTATTATTATTATTCAAAATGCTTATATGTTGTACTACATATAATTAAAGAACTCGTTGATGAACTATAGTTTAAGACTTTTTAAAGCATATTCTGCTTATAAGTACATGTTAGTTGGACACAGAATGAGACACAAAAATGGGACAGAGGATCCTTACAAGCATATTTTGACATTTTATTTTTTGCGAGCAATACAAAATAGTCGTGAAATATATTGACTCTCTTTTAAACTGCTTATAGATTAAAAAAAGTAACGAGGAAGAAGCATTCCAAAGAAGACAAGAAGCACAATGCAATATTGATAGTGGTATAGGTGTACGACCAGATAAATGGACAGGAAATGGTCTTGAGGTAATAATTTTGTTAAATCAAGGACCATTTTGTTTGGTATAAGACCGTTGTACGCGAGTGATATTGTAGTATACAAAAACCCCTGTATTAAATGAGACTTAATACCTAAAAATAATTTCCTGTATGCGTATAACAGTATAATTAATCAATTATTTATCAATTTAAGTAAAGTAACATTCTCTAATTTGTTGAATATGCAGTTTGCGGGTATAAAGGTTCACGGTTCTGGGATGAGAAGCGTGCATACAAAATTAGCAATATATGAACCAGCGAATGTTAAAAGTGGACAATATAGTAGTTCCATTGTCTCAGTTGAGGCAGGAGAGGGTAGTTCTTATAGTCTAATAGAAGCAGGATGGACGGTAAGTGTTAACACCTATGGAGTATTTGACTATGGATCTGAGATGTAACAATAAAACAATAATATAATTTTGAACTAAAAATACGACAAAGGCGCTCGAGCCCTCCTTGGCGGACGAAATTTTAAAAGTTTTAAGATTAAAATTTTCAAAAAAGTTTCGAGTTTCCCTTAAACGTTACCCTTACTTCTTCACTAGGTTCAAATCCTCACTCCGTGTCTACGCCATTGATTGTATACTATACTCTCCATCTCCGTCTCATTCGTTTGTCTTTTATGTTCTTGTGAGGGGTATTTTAAGCAAATGCAAACAAATGAATGAGACGGAGATATTATATAATGTGAGAAGAACAAATTTAAACACAATCTTCATTAAAAATGAGTACTAATAAAGTTTATTTGTTTATTAAGAAGATAGAATACAATGTAAGGATATTTGTGACTGTTACTATTCTTAGTCGGGAATTCTATAATTTGTTTATAGTTTAATTGTTAGTTGTTAGAAATTTTCGATAACTTATTCTTTCATTCTTTTTATTTGTTGTTTTATACTTTTGATCATGTTCCATTAACATTGCTCTTTACGTTAAAACAAAATAGGACTTTACATTTTTAAGTTTCTTTTCTTCTTTAACAAAAAAAAAGCCTTTCCTAGTGCCTTTTATATAGTCATGTTTAAATATAAATTACGGGGTATAAGTATTACTATCATTATCCCACTAATTTCTGGAAAAAAAGATTATACATCAGATCTAATACCTCACACCCTTAGTTTTTGACTTTATTTGTAATTTTTATGAGTATTTAAAATTTATAAGTTATATAATAATTTTTTTATGCAAACTCAAAATTAATTGTATCTTTAGGTATAGTTTTTGAGCAATGCTGATATTTTTTTAGCTTAATGTTTAAATGAACGAGTTTAAAAACTTAATAATAAAACTCAAAATCTTCAAAATACAACTCAAAAAGTTGATAATGATCGAAACTCAGAAAGTACATTATCAGATATATTACCTCTTATGTACAATCCTTAAACTGCTAATTTCTTGTAAATTGTGGTTTGATGAGCTTAATAAAAGTGGCGTTTATAATAATAGAAAACAAATAATAATTATATGAAAACATGTGCTTGATGAATTAGATATGGCAAATATACCTATGCCTTTGTAAATATTTAGAGAAGTTACTAATTAAAATTTGTTGTTAAAGTAAATAGAGGATAGTTATTGTGGGATAATAGTATTAAAGCACTAAAAGAGGATGGTTGCTTTGCCACTCTTCTACTGTTTCTCAAAGGTTGATGATTGATTGTATTTTGTTCATCATGTAGGTTAATCCTTGTTTGTACAACGACACGAAAGTTCACTTTTATTTGTATCGCTTCGTAAGTGTCCCTATCGCCTTAAAAATTACTCCATATTTCTCGATATTTTATACTTAGTACTCCGTAATCCTTAATATTGTACTTGGTGAATAGGATGGAAATGAATTTTGCGTAGATGCTGATTGTAGAGAATTTGTGGTTAAGAGTTTAAGATTGGTGATGTTTTGACTCCATCAGAAGTTGGCTGGAATCCTCAAGTATTTCTGGAAATATACATAGCCCAAGTATGTACATTATTTTAATCTAACTAAAATTAATTTTACACAATGAAGATGAAAGAAACACTTTTATGAAATCATACCTAATAATCTCGTCAACTTGTACGAGTAATTCTTTTCGGTGTCATCATAAGTTTATGAATGTGGAATATCTTTTGGAGCCAATAGATGCCCAAATCTAGTTGCTTGTAGAAGTTTTTTTTATTAGTAGGCTGATTCTTTTGATTGTCTTAGAACCAAACATCTGGAGATTGGTATCTAAATGCCTATTCTAAAAGAATCGGATACTGGGAACAAAGAGGCACAAGGTTAAGAAGCTTAAAAGAGGGTGCCACCGCAACTCGTATTGGCGGAGAAGTTTACACGCCAAAAGGGTGGGACACTACTCCTCCGATGGGCATTGGCGTTATGAAACCGGGGATGAAAACCCGAACCTGCTTTGATGAAGGCATCAAAATCAATGCAGACGAATCCGGGGCAGGTGGGTATGAGCCTCAAAATCCTGAAATAGTAGAGACACGATGTTTTTATGTTGCTGATGCTGGAAGCCCTAAATGGTTCCAAGGTTACGGATTTTTTTTCGGTGGAAAGGGAGGTAAAGATCAGTATGGATGTGCATATCCTTCCAATACGGCTTCGTTTTCTCCAACGGTCTTTTAATATGTGAAATAAAATGTACGATTATATCTTACAATAATATAAAAAGGCTTGTTGAGCCTCCATTGAGTTGACACGTGTCACGTCTCAATGGACTTCTTGCCACATATCACTTTTATAATTAATTAAAAATAATAAGAAACCTACATAATTGTTGCCCTTTTATTTTCTCTTGCCTTTTTGTATACCTTACAAAAAAAACTAAATTTCAAATTAAATATATTAATTGATGTCCATTATTACATCTTATTTACCAATTCTTTGTAATCTATACATATATATTATTATATATATACAATAACATAAAAAGGCTAAATTGAGTAGCTAATAGGATGACACATTATAAGGTACAATTCCAAGTTAAATTAAAAAAAAATTAAAAAAATTAAAAAAATTAAAAATATAAAGGCAGAGTAGCATACTAATAAAGTTGTAAACTTTCATCTCCTAAAACATTTCTCGACTTCATAATCACAAATTCTCCCTCTTTAAATCAAATGTAAAAAAAAAACAAAAAACGGAATATAAAAAGGCAAAGTATTAATAAATATACTAATTAAATTGTAAGCCTCCATCTTCCAAACATTATTATACTCCATAATTACAAATTCTCCATCTTTCATACCAAACTTTAGTATTTTCATTTTCTAACTTTTTGTGACGTCACCTCACACCATATAAATTTACTAAATTAACTCTTTCATATATGCATAAAATATACCAAAATCTCTTACTAAATGTCATTGTCATTATCATTATTTTAAAACTAATTGAGCACATTAATTGACATTTCATTTGAAGTTTTAATTTGTAACTAAAATTTACATTTTAGTTGAAGTTTTAATTTGTAATAGAATAAGTTAATGAATCAATTAAGATTCTTCATACTAATATTTTTAAAATTTATTTTCACATTGTGAAATGTTGAAAGGAAACGTTATATTTTTTAAAAAAAATTTAAACTTAAACTTACAGAAATCGTAGCACTAAAAATACATACTTCATTTGTTAATTAAAAGTTATACAAACTTAAAACAAAAAAAGAATTGTGTTACCTAATAATATTTTATAAAGTAAAAGTATAAGATTTTATATTCATTCATTATTTAAGTTTAATAATTATTTTCACATTAATCATATGATTTTTGTGAAGACAACTTTAATATACAATATTATTTTTTTGGTACATAAATATACAATATCATTAAAAGAAAAAAATATTTCCACGTATAAGATATAACAAATCTATACGTACAATACAATAAAAAGGGTAACCTTGAGTAATAGTGACTTGTCAAATGACAACATTCATAAGTCTTCTAAGTTATACATAAAGAATATAATAAATAATAATAATTAAAAAAAAAATCATAATAATAGTAATAATATTGCCACATTCAAGATGTTTTATTATGGCTTTACTCCACTTTTGTTTTTCATCTTCTTCCATCCAATGTAAGTTTGTAACCTACTTCAACTCTTATCTATCCCTTGAAATACCAATGACTTTAAAAACCGTTATATTATTAATTACAGAGTATATATTAAACTAATGATGCACTTAATTTTCTACTTTTGTCTCTTTAGTAATATTTTCCTTTATATTTACATCATTTTTTCAAGTGATATTGCATATGTTAAGTACTTATGTGTAGATAACTTGCTAATAGTTTATTTTTTAATGGGTTTTCACATTTTTGTTAGTCAAATAAATTTAAAATATTTATTTTGTTGTGTTTTACAGGTTTCAATGTCATGAACTTCCATTGTTGTTATGTTGTAAGTTACAACTTTAGCCTATCCTTTAATGTATAAAACGTTGGCGACGTGTAAGGTACAAGTATATTATATGTTTCTCCATGGAAAACGATATGCTCATTTATCGATTCGTATAGTATTTACTTTTCAGATCGTGTAAGTTGATTGTTTGAGAAATCTAAAAATGTACTACGTAATAACTACTAAAGTACTAAGTATTCGCCTTTTTTCAAGTGGCACGGAGAGGAACACGATTTAAGTCCCACTCATTTTTCCTCTAATTAAATTATGTATATATGTATTTAGTCGAAATATTAATTTTTGAATTCAATAATGTAATTTGTTGAAGTTCTATTTTGATTTGCCCTTATTTTTCCCATGTCTTGATTAAAAATGTATTCTAATAGATGAATGTCAAGACTGATTTCGTAGACATTATCTATTATAAAATTGTGTTCATCATTAATTTATGATGATTGGTTTATTGTCACTTAACATAAGTTATTGTCGTACTTTTGTTCAAACAAATCTCAAAATTTACTATATTAAGGTCGAGATAAATTCGTCGATAGCTATTGTTGGCATACAGATCAAGATGCAATATTATACACTCATATTTTGTAGAGTGCATCCTTTAAAGCATGACATAGCAAGAGACTAACTAAAGGATGTAATTTTTGTAGAACAATTTGAAATTAAACAATGTTATCCCAACAATCTAACTAATGCGAGTGAGATTTAAGTTACTCTAATATTTGAGTTTGATACAATATCTCGGAATATCAACATCATTTGAAAAAATTGATTCTCAGATAGTAAGTTGTAATATTGTTTTTATTTTTAAGCATGGAAAGAGGTGCAAGTTCTCTTGATTTTAATTTATGAGCAAATTTTCATATAATTTTAAAAAAAACGCCCAAAATGAGAAAAAAGTAATAAAAAATAATTCATTATACCATTCCGTGAATTTCACGGGTAATAGAACTAGTTAATGTATAACAACTCATCCAATCTCTCTCTCTCTCTCTCTCTCTCTCTCTCTCTCTCATTCTATGTTTAAGAAGATGACTTCTGCAAACATGCTTAATTCTAACCATCAATCCTCCTTTACCCGTTGTTACTGTAGTCACGCATTCTCAATTCTTAATCCGAAAAACATATCTAACACTAATAATTTGCACGGGTTTGTTATTAAAAAGAAAAACTCAATAGTTATTCTTTGATTAAAGTCATATTTAGTATTTTCAATTTCTATCACAATTTCATTTATGATTAGTAGGTTTGTACATAATTGTCGCTTTTCGTAATTTGGCACAATAAAACTTTGAACTTCTAATCGAGTAAGGATAGAACTCTGTGTCACCGTCTTAGTGCCCACTACCATATAGCATTGTAGGAAAGAGTAGATGCAAACCACTACAAGAATCAGCTCTATCACCAACCGTAAAATTCGACCGCTTTAAAAAACGGTCGGTAAAGTTAATTAGCGACCGCAGATGGTCGACAAAACAAAAACGGTCGGTAATAATACCGACCGACTACATTTCAGTCGGTATGCTTGTATTTCGGTCGGTATTTTTCAAATTACCGATCGACGCTCTATTTTTACCGACCGTTTGAGCGTCGGTCGGTAACCGCTCAGCTATTAAAAAAACAAAGACGACTAAACTAACACAAGACATACACTCTCACTCGAACACACCCCCAAACCCGACGAATCGTAAGCCACCAGCCCTTCCCCCACCTGCCTCCGCCCCTGCCGCCCAGCCTACTGCCGCCAACCCCTGCTTTCTCAGCAATCACCTTCTCTCTTCTATTAATTTGATAAAGGTATGATTTTCTCTTAATTCTTGTGTTTTTCGTTGTTTTAATTGTGTTTATGTATGTTTTTACCCTTAATTTTATGTTAGGATTTGATTATTTGTTGTTATTTGAATGAAATTTAGAGTTGTTTAATTTAGGGTTAAGGTTAAGTTAAGTTGGGGTTTTTTTTTTAATTTGATTAGATGTTGAAGTTGGGTATATGATGTATGTGTATGTTTGAGTAGTAAATTTGCAATTATATTTTGGTATTGATTAATTTGATGCTAGTATGTTCAAGATGTTAGTAAATTAAGGTATGATTTATACTTAATTTTTGTGTTTTGTGTTGTTTTATTAGTGTGTATATATGTTTTTTACACATAATTTTATGTTAGGATTGATTAGTTGTTGTTAATTGAATGTAATTTTAGAATTGTTTAAGTTAGGATTAAGAGTAGTGAAATTGGGTTTTTTTTTTATAATTTGATTAGATGTTGAAGATGGGGATGTATGTGTATATTTGTGTAGTAAATTTGCAATTATATTTTTGTATTGATTGAAATTTGATTATGTTAGTATATATAATTGTTAGTATGTTCAAGAGGTTAGTAGTAGATATATGTTGTTAGTAGTAGATATATGTTGGACTTTGGTTGTGAAATTGAATGTTGGCTAAATTTGGTAGTTAGAAATTTTATGTTGGTAGTATAATTTGATTAGTTGGTTAAAATTGGTAATTAGAATTAGTATTTAGATTGCCTATTTAGTAAGAATGTAGATTGTCTCAATTAATTGTTGGATTGCCTAATTATGTTATATTTATGTATTTATATAGATTTATAATGAAGAGGGTTGAACGAGAATGGATGTATGAAAGAGTGGATGCTAGGAAGATGGTTAAGTATGAGTTTGTATGTGGGGTGAATAGTTTTATTAAATATGTTAAAACTCGAGATGAATTTAGGAATTCACAACTAATTAGATGTCCGTGTGAAAAGTGCAAAAATTTGAAATACTTGAGTGAATTTGTGGTACAAGAACACCTTATTAGTAAAGGTTTTACGGGAAATTATTATGATTGGGTGTGTCATGGTGAGCATTTCTCCTTTAAAATACCAAACAATGTACCAAACACTACTCAATCTCCCATAAGAGGACCATATCCAGAGATGATAATAGATGCCTTAGGTGACAGTGCTTTAGAACATATGGAGGAACCCCCTATCAGTGAAGAAGAAACTCCGCACCCTCAGTTGAAAAGTTTTTTGGATATGTTAGATGCGGCGGAGAGACCTTTATATGAGGGGAGCGATGTGTCGCTGTTACAAGCAGCTGCAAAGGTTGTTAACATAAAATGTGAGCACAACTTATCGAACAAATGTGTACATAAGATTGCTTCCTTAATTGAGAATGTTATACCTCGGGAAATGTGATGACCCGCACCTATTATAACACCAAAAAATCGCTCAACGCTCTTCAACTACCCTATCAAAAAATTCATTGTTGTAAGGACGGGTGTATGCTCTTTTGGAAAGAAGATGCGTCACTTGATAAATGTAAGAAGTGTGGCAAAGATAGGTACAAGCCAACACCATCAAGTGGGAAAAAAATACCTCAAAAGGTCTTATTCTACCTTCTTATAGGTCAAAGATTACAACAACTTTATGCTACTAGAAATATTGCGGAAGCTATGACATGGCATGGCGAAAACCCTCGTGTACAAGGGACATTTGCCCACCCAAGCGATAGTGAGGCTTGGAAGCATTTGGACAAAATGTTCCCGGAATTTGCATGTGACAACCCTCGCGAATGCGGAAATATAAAACATACAAGCAAGAAGAAGTATACGAGGAGTGTCAAATGTTACAAACCAAAGTACGAAATAAACTACAACAAGAGACGGAGTCTCTCCAAATGTTAATAAAGTAAAAGTGTTTAGCAAACAAGCTAAAATCGTCTAGAGGTGAAACTTCCAGGGACAACGCCCGCTAGTTCACACCCGAACCCAAAATATCATAGCAAAAAGCCATCCATGCAAGCAACCTGTTCATCCATGAAAAACATGAACGCCACAATCAGTGGGGAGTAACTCCGGGTTCTCCCAGGCATATCACATTAAACAAACATAAAAGGAAATACCAAAGTAGAAGCATGCATATATAGATATACATGTGAAATACGATAAGGATAGATAGGCAATTCAATATATTATGATAAGAGCATATGGAATACAAATCCGAATCCATCATGTTATACAAAGACTCGGGGAAGACACTCTTAGGCAACCGAATACGTTCACTAGGGCTTACATCTCACCGTCAGCGGTATAAGTTTGATAAGATTGAGACTCGACAAACAAACCATGCCAAGCCATGCAATGATCATGAATAATCAATCATGTAATCACGCATCCAAACACAACGACACAAAGACGACATCTCTCACGGTAAATGAAACACACTAGCACCGTGTACATGGCAAGTATGATTAAAACGCATCCACGGGATATAACATTTCCATGAACGCATACACGATGCTACATTTCATATATGTAGACTAATTTCCTCCTGGTAGCACGACGATAATAATACGGTCCTAGTCTAAACCTGGCCAGATTCTCGGAATCACATTTTCCGATTCGACATGCGATAACATTTCGCATCCAAGACTCGGTCAATTATAGACGCCGAGTACCCCAAATTCGGTAGAATAATTCACGAAAGAGGCGGAAAAGAGCACAAGCCTCATAACAAGCGGTACGCTACATGCAAATAACACCACCTCGCAAGTACACAACATTTGACGGCCGGGTCGATCAACGCAATGCGTTCGCCTCCCAACAACGTCGTCGTATGCCCACTAACACATGCAATTAAGCAGTAGGATACCTCCCCGTTCCGACATTCCAGCCTTACGAATGTGGAGGTAGCCAAGGGAATGAGAGTACAAAGCACATAACAAAATAGTGCTCAAACCGTATTATTTGTAAAAACCGACTCAAAGTGAAACATACCAAAAACCGTCACAAAACATGTGATACAAGCGAATGAAATATCAAATATTCAAAACATTAATATTATAAGTCACTACGTAAATTTATACGATAGATGAACGATCGGATTTATTATAAATGAAAACCGTAAACAAAATTTACAAAGAACATCCAGCAGGAGCCAGGCGGTCAGGTAGACCGGCTGCCGGTCACCCGGCTAAGGCCAACCATCATATGAAAAACCAATGTGAAATGTCAGTGTGTCCCAGCCGAACAATGGGGCCGGCTACCGGCTACCCGGCTGGGACCATGAGTATTATGAAAAACAAGAAGGAAAAGAGGGGTGTCTTAGCCGGTGGTCTGACCGGCTGCCGGTCGACCGGCTGAGACCAACTTCTTATTTCAAAAATCACGTAACATGCAATAAATACAGCCACTGCCTCAGCCGCTGGTCTGACCGGCTGCCGGTCGACCGGCTGGGGTCTATAATGCACGAAAATCACAACATTCATCCATGTTCAACATTCAATCATCATCAACTATTATCATAATTCATCCATTCTCATATCAATACTTAACTAACAACATTCATCAACAATAACACAAGTCCTAAGCATACTAACCATAATCTAAATACAATTACTAGCCTAGAAATCACATAAAACACGTAAATGATATCGAGTAACCCTTCACCGTTACCTTTATGCGTCTTCACTCCGCGTCAAGGTCCTCTTCAATTAGAAAATAGTCTTTGTCGGGATCTTGAAGGTCACCACCTACAAATAGTTAATAAAAGATGAATTTACTTCACCTTGAGAAAGACGGAAAGTTTGAAAAGCGAGAAAGACGGTAATTTTATTATCAATACGGATAGAGGAAGCTAAGAGGGGAAGAATAAGACGAACTTACGAGAATTTGAGCGAGAAACGAATGAGATATGACGATTCAAAGATTGGATCAAAATGGAGGCAAGGGGTTTGAGATTTCTTAAGGAAGAAGAAAAGTTGAGTTGTGATTGTGTGAGGGATAGGGTTTAGGAGGGAGTATATGAAAGGTGAGTGGAAAAGTCAATAAAAGTCAAAAACGGCTTAAGACGGGTTTTACTTGAATTCTCGCGAAAAATCCAAATTCGAACTCGGAAATTCTAAATTAGACTCGGAACATTAAATTCTAAAATAAAACTAAAATTCGCTGAAAAGTATCCGTAAAAGATTTTCACTATAAAAATAGGGTACATTTACGGGTGTTACAATCACCCCACCTTTTAAAAAGTTTCGCCCTCGAAACTTGAGGGAAAGAAAAATACCTTACTCGAATAGACTCAGATATTTACTACGCATAGAAGCTTCAGTTTCCCAAGTCTCTTCTTCGACATTAGCACATCTCCACAAGATTTTCACCAAAGGAACCATCTTACTTCTCAACTTCTTATCCTTGCGATCTAGGATGCGAATCGGCTTCTCTTCAAAGGATAGATTCGGTTCAAGCTCGGGCATTTCAACTTGAAAGACATGGCTTGGATCACTAACATACTTTCTCAATTGAGAAACATGGAATACATTATGAACCTTAGCCAAATTCGGCGGCAAATCCAACTTATAAGCAACGACACCAATCCTTTTCACAATATCAAAGGGTCCAATGTATTTCAGGCTCAATTTATCTTTAACACCAAACCGTTTAACACCCTTCATTGGGGATACTTTCAAGAACACTTTATCTCCTACTTCAAACTCTAACGGCCTTCTTCGGATATCGGCATAAGACTTTTGACGGTCTTGAGCGACCTTCATTCTATCACGAATGACCTTCACATTATCAACAGTTTCAACAAGAACATCGGGGCCTAAGTCACGAACATTACTCAATTGATTCCAACATATAGGACTCCGACATTTCCTTCCATAAAGAGCTTTATAAGGAGCCATCTTCATCGATGCATGATAACTGTTGTTGTAAGAAAACTCCACCAATAGTAGACTCTTTTCCCAACTAGATTGGAAGTCAAGAGCACAAGCCCTAAGCAAGTCTTCTAAAGTCTGAATAGTCCTCTCGGTCTGACCATCGGTAGCGGCATGAAATGCGGTACTCATCAACAACTTACTACCCATGGCTTCTTGCAAAGCTTTCCAAAATCTCGAACAGAATCTCGGATCTCGGTCGGATATAATCTCCTTAGGAACTCCATGATATCTAACAATTTCATCAACATAAGCTTTTGCTAAACGATCCAAACTCCAAGTTTCTTTGATCGGAATAAATCTAGCACACTTGGTCAAACGATCAACCACAACCCAAACGGCATCTTTACCTCCAACGGTCCTCGGCAAAGCCATAACAAATCCATAGAAATAGATTCCCACTTCCATGGCGGAATATCCAAAGGTTGTAGCAATCCACCGGGCCTCTTGTGTTCAATCTTCACTTGTTGGCAAGTAAGACATCTTCCAACATAAGATACAACATCACCCTTCAAGTTCGGCCACCAAAATTGTAGCTTCAAATCTTTGTACATCTTATCACCACTGAGGTGAATAGAATAAGGGGAAAGGTGAGCCTCATCAAGAACTCGTTTCCTCAAATCAAGAGCATTAGGAACAAATAAGCGGCCATGGAAACGAAGAACACCTTCATCATCAAACTTGAAAACTTTAGCTTTACCTTCAAGAAGTTTGGCTTGAATAGACTTGTAGGTAAGATCATCAACTTGTCTTTCACGGATTTCACGTAGAAAGACAGGTTCGGCAGTCATAGCACCAACATGAACAAACCCACGCTCCACGAATTCCAAACTCAACTTTCGAAACTCGGCACAAAGATCATCGGGTAATACCCGCATAACATTCAATGCATGAGAAGCTTTCCTAATAAGAGCATCGGCAACAACATTAGCCTTACCTTCATGGTACAATAACTCAAAATCATAATCATTCACCAATTCCAACCATCTTCTTTGTCTCATATTCAACTCTTTTTGAGTAAATATGTACTTCAAACTTTTGTGATCGGTGAATATACGACAATGAACTCCAATAAGATAATGTCGCCACACTTTCAAAGCATGAACAACGGCGGCCAATTCCAAATCATGAGTAGGATAGTTCACTTCATGAACTCTCAACTGCCTCGAAGCATACGCCACCACTTTTTTATTTTGCATAAGAACACAACCCAATCCCATTTTAGAAGCATCACAATAGACATCAAAGTCTACTCCATCTTCAGGCAAAGTCAACACCGGAGCGGTAGTTAACCTCTTCTTTAACTCTTGAAACGCTGCTTCACAAGCTTCATTCCATAGGAACTTGGTTTCTTTCTTCAATAACTGAGTCATCGGTCTAGCAAGCTTAGACAAATCCTTGACAAATCTACGGTAATAACCAGCTAAACCAAGAAAACTTCGAATCTCTCTAATATCGGTCGGACTCTTCCAATCCACCACAGCTTCAATTTTTGAAGGATCCACCATTACACCTTCTTTAGAAATCACATGCCCAAGAAAGGACACTTTAGGTAACCAGAATTCACACTTGGAGAACTTAGCATACCACTTCTGACGACGGAGAACACCCAAAGTAATCCTCAAATGAATAGCATGCTCTTCTTCGGACTTGGAGAAAATAAGAATATCGTCAATGAACACCACCACACACTTGTCAAGATACTCACTAAATGTGCGGTTCATTTGATCCATAAAGATAGTGGGAGCATTTGTCAATCCAAATGGCATTACCTTGAACTCATAAAGACCATACCTTGTACTAAAAGCGGTCTTTGGAATATCAACATCTCGAACATGAATTTGATGATAACCGGATCTCAAATCAATCTTGGAAAAAGTAGAAGCACTCTTTAGTTGATCAAACAAATCTTCAATTCTTGGTAAAGGATATCTATTCTTGATTGTAATCCGATTCAACTCACGATAATCAATACAAAGTGTCATAGAACCATCTTTCTTCTTTACAAAAAGAACGGGAGCACCCCAAGGCGAGGCACTAGGTCGAATAAAACCCTTTTCAATCATATCATCTAGCTGCTTCCTTAATTCTTTCAATTCGGTCGGAGCCATACGGTAAGGAGCTTTGGCTATGGGTCCAGAACCAGGTACAAGATCAATAGAGAACTCAACATCACGCTCGGGAGGAATCCCGGGCAAATCTTCGGGGAATACATCAACGAATTCTCGAACAATAGGCACATCTTCAATACTTGGCAAAGAGGTAGATGAAGAAGTCACAACACACAAGTATGCTTGGTGACCTTTTCTAACCATACTTACCAATTTCATAGCGGAAATCAAAGACACACCTTTTCGGGGATGAGATCCCTTACAGGTTATTCTAACTCCTAAAGGACTCTTTAAATAAATCTTTTGATCACGACACTCGAACCTAGCATGGTACAATGCTAACCAATCGATACCTAGAATTATATCGAACTCTCCTAGAGGGAACTTAAGGAGATTAGCGGGAAAGATAGAACCCGCAATAGATATTGGGACATTAGGATATAGAGTAGAACAAGAGATAATATCTCCGGATGGTAAGGATATGGGAGTATCCTCACTAGATGTAGGCTCGATAGATAATTTATTAGCATAAGTCGAAGACACAAAAGACATTGAAGCACCGGTATCAAAAAGAATAAGACACGGTTGCTCTAAGATTGAGAACATACCCGTAATGATCTCTGGATGAGCATCGGCTTTGGCACGACTCATGACAAAGATAGAACCCTTAGGTTTAGCAATTGGAGGGGGCAACTTACGATCGGGGCAATCCTCATAACGGTGGCCAGCCTTTTGACAAAAGTAGCAAAGATAAGGTCGGTTGGAACAAGGCACACCGGGATGGTATGGTTGTCTACAACGGTTACATTGACGACCTTGAGCTTGAGCTTGAGGGGCATAAGGCCTATGAGCCACATTAGAAGTAGCTCGGGGGATGAAAGGAGCAGGAGCTCTTGCATTTGCATTTGAAGGAGGATTGAATCTCCTCTTGTTAGCATAAGAGTTAGAGGAAGATGGAATAAATGGTCTCTTCCCGTAAACATTTGGCCTGGGAGTATAAGAAGGAGAGGGATTATTCATCATAGCTTCATCCCTAATAGCCTTCATAGAACTCTCGGCCCACAAAGCATCATCATAAAGATCTCCGAAGGAAGTAGTATTCCTCCTCACTTTACTTTGAAGAACGACACTTAGCTTGTTGCGGTAATAGAAGGCTCGGTCCTCGTCATCTCGGATAAGCCTCGGAGCAAAAGGAACAAGCTTGTTGAACTCCGTAGTAATGTCTTGCGCAGACAAGTTGCCTTGCTTAAAGTCAATAAACTCCTTGAGCCTTTGTTACTTAAGCTCTTTAGGATAGAATCGACCTTCCACTAGAGCTTTAAAACAAGCCCAGTTGAAGTCATCTTCGAGAGTAGCGGTGGCACTAGTGATAGCCCACCAATTATCAGCTTCCCTCACAAGGAAGTGCTTTGCGATCCTCACCTTGTCCTCTTCACGGACTTGGTATAGATCAAACTGCTTCTCCATCTCACGGAACCATTCCGATAACTCGGTAGGGTCCGGCTCTCCACCATATGGTATAATTTTACTCCTAGCTATTTGTCCCGCCACCCAAGCGTAGCCACCTTGATGGTTATCTTCCCTTCGAGGAGGAACTTGGTTGGCTTGAGCTAAAGCCGCATCTTGTTGGTTTTTCAACAGTTGCGTAAGAGCTTCCAGCATGACATTCTCTACTAATCGTGGTCTAACCATCTTCATAAGAAACAAAAACAAATTAAGTTACTCCTATCAATTAGCATAAACAAGTAGACTACCAAGTAAAGTGCTTAACTTCTACCCATCTCTCGTTTAGTATTTCAAGGTAAAGTAGTTTAAGTTTAGGGTTCACGTGTGTGCGTCGGGAGCGATAAAGCTCTGATACCAACTGTGACAACCCTCGCGAATGCGGAAATAAAACATACAAGCATGTGATTTAATTTGCGGAAATACGGTATTTTAAAAACCTTTATACATGCAAGATAGAAAATACGAGGTGTGACAACCCTCGCGAATGCGGAAATATAAAACATACAAGCATGTGAAATAATATGCGGAAATACGGTATTTTAAAAACTTTTATACATGCAAGATATATAACACGAGGAGTGTCAAAATATTACAAACTAAGTACCTAAAACAACAAAGAGACGGGGTCTCTTAAAATGTTAGCAAAGAACAAGTGTTTAGCAAAACTAGCTAAAATCGTCTAGAGGTGAAACTTCCAGGGACAACGCCCGCTAGCTCACACCCGAACCCAAAACCGCATAAGCAAAAAGCCATCCATGCAAGCAACCTGTTCATTCATGAAAAAAACATGAACGCCACAATCAGTGGGGAGTAACTCCGGGTTCTCCCAGCCATATCACCTTCAACGTACATATAAGGAAATACAAAAGTAAAATCATGCATATATGAATATACATGTGAGATACGCGAAGGCTGAGATAGGCAATTCGATCAATATGATAAGAGCATATGGAATACCAATCCGAATCCATCATGTTATTCAAAGACTCGGGGAAGACACTCTTAGGCAACCGAATACGCTCACTAGGGCTTGCATCTCACCGTTAGCGGTATAAGTTTGATAAGATTGAGACTCGACAAACAAACCATGCCAATTCATGCGATGATCACAATAAATCCAACATATTATCATCCATTCACGAACCAATACATAGACGGTGCCCAATCGTGCAATGACCATGAATAATATCATGAAATCACGCATTCAAGAACGACACAAGACGACATCTCTCACGGTAAATGAAACGCACTAGCACCGTGTACATGGCAAGTATGATTAACAGGCAT
>JAIUZE010013550.1:0-14833 GCA_022085475.1 Heliosperma pusillum
GACCCTCGGAATTCTAAATTCGACTCGGAAAATTAAATTCTAAATTAAAACTAAAATTTGCTGAAAAGTATCCGTAAAATATTTTTACTAGAAAAAATAGGGTACATTTGCGGGTGTTACAAAATTGCATTCTCTTGAGGATTTGGTTTATTAGTAGAGTTAGTAATGTCGAATTCTTGTAGATCTTCCTGCCGAGTTTATCTTGATCTTCATATCCTTAAGAGTTCGATTTGTTTTGTTTTTGCGTATTTTGTATACATTTTCATACCCTGAATTGTGTTTGTGATGCTTGAGTCGCTCTCTGTACGTGTAATGTCGTGTTATTTTGAATTTATCTTTGAGAAAACCTTCGAATTTCCATATTGTATTTCTAAATTAACTTTTTAAAGAAGTCTAAAGATGGATTTTGTACCCTCTTTTGGAGAAAATAGATTTCTTTTGCTTTTATACTTGGATTTTGCGTTTGGTTGGATGTTTGCACTTGTTATTGGAGACGTCTGATAACTAGTCATGCACTTACTAACGCTTGTTTGATTTTTGATTTCACTATTTCGACATTGCCTTGATTTGGATAACTAGAGTACGCGTTCGCGACGGGCACTCTTGTGATTCGTAAATAAAGTTTTTCACTTATGAAAAATTTACTTAAACCGTTTTCGAGAAGTACATCATTTCATAAATGTTTTTCATTATAAAGTTTTCGTATTAATTTTGAAAACCGATTCTTGTCCTTGATGCTTTTGTTTCCTACTCTCAAGTTTCGAGGACGAAATTTTTTAAAAGGTGGGGTGATTGTAACACCCGCAAATGTACCCTATTTTTATAGTAAAAATATTTTACGGATTCTTTTCAGCGAATTTTAGTTTTATTTTGGAATTTAATTTTTCGAGTCGAATTTAGAATTTCCGAGTTCGTATTTGGATGTTTCGCGAGATTTCCGGTAAATCCCGTCTTAAGTCGTATTTGACTTTCGTTGACTTTTTCCCTCATATATTCCCTTCTAAACCCTAACTCCCTCACACAAACACAGCACAACTCAAACTTTCCTTCTTCTCTAAGAAACCTAAAACCCTTGCCTCCATTTTTGATCCAAGCTTAGAATCGTCATATCTCATTCGTTTCTCGCTCAAATTCACGTAAGTTCGTCTTATTCTTCCCCTCTCATCTTCCTCTATCCGTATTGGTAATAAAATTACCGTCTTTCTCGCTTTTCAATTTATCCGTTGATAAGTCGATAATTATACGTATTTTTACCCTCTTAATATTCTATTTTTTTAATGTCGTCTTTCGTATTTTAAAGCTAATGTTATAATTATTTTGTGTTTTGAGCTTTTAATCCGTCTTATATTATTGTGAGCTAATTTAGACTTTTAATATGTATTTTGATCATTTAGTTACTACCCGTTCAAATTGAGTTCGGATTTTTACTAAAGTCATATTATGAATGCAGGACGGTCCAATATCGTATTCACTTGTTCATAGTCGAAATAAAAGTAAGCAGGCAAGCAAGTACGTACGTAAAAACTTTATTAAACAAAAGAGGATATAGAGCCGCGTGATATAATAGATAAAAGGGAAGACTTCATTAACCATATAGACTGCAGAAGAGAAAAAGAAGACGAGGAAAAAGAGGACTCTAGAAGGAAAGGCAGAGAGGGAGCGACGGCGACAGAAGAGCAGACGGAGACGAACCCTAACTTCGTTCCGACCCGTTTTTCCTCCGATTTTCCATGAGATTTCTCAATCTTTCCTCTATTTTTATTGTTTTTATCATTAGTATGAACTAATTTAATTATAGGGACATGAAATTAGCTATTTGATATTGTGGGTTTATGAGATTGGATTATTGTTTGGATGATTAATTAGTTGATTGGATATTTATTCAAGATTCGTAATTTGACTCTATGATTCATGTTAATTTATTTAGTCTGATCATCTATATTATTTTCGTGAGTCTATTGTTGAATTGAGAGTAGTGTTAATCGAGTTGCAGTTTTCTGGTTCGGTTTCCTTTACTTGAATCTTGTTTGATAATTGAATTGTATGAGGTTGCAGTTTTCTGGTCTTATCTAATTCAATTGATTGGTGCTCTTAATGCGATTGAGTTTGTCAGGTCGATACATGTTTTCATGGTTGAGTTGACGTAATTTGACTAGGATTAAATTTACGTGTTTTCACGGGATTTAACGAGTAAGAAAGATAAAAGTAGTAGTTTGCTTGTTTCCAAGGGACTAACTAGTTAACCAGTCTATTCGAGACTAAAGTGAGTCGATGATTTTACCCCGCTATCTATAGAAAATTACATGTTTCCTATTAATTCGTCATTCATAGTCTATCACTTATAAGATTCGCTACTTTAATTTGTTACTTAGCTTAGCTACTTTTAGTTCAAAACAACCTAAACCAACCCCCCATTATATATTACAGTTATATGTATATTATATTTAGTTAATCTAAGATAGTAACTTCAGTCCTTGTGGGTTCGACCCTTGCTTACACTATCTATTTGGTAGAATTAGCGAGTGAATATAAATTTAATTTTGATTGCGGAAACGACATGCATCAAATTTTGGCGCCGTTGTCGGGGATTGATTTCCTTATTATCATAGATTATATAATAATTCGTTTAGTTAGGTTAGTTATTTATTTATTTTTATTTTTTTATATATTTGTTAATTTTGTTAATAGGTACTTCTTTGACTTCTAGACATGGCTGGAGCTGCTGAAAAGAGCTTGAGGGAGCATTTATTTTCTTGTGGGGAGACGCCGTCGAGTATTATTTTTCCCCCTTTGGAGAAACCATTTAAGCTAAACTCAGGTTTTATCGAACTTCTCCCTAAATTCTTTGGTAATTCAAATGAAGATGCTCAAAAACATATACAAAATTTTTATTTTACCTGCTCTACTTATTCTTTAGATGGTATTGATGATGATATAATTAAATTTCGAACATTCCCGTTTACTTTGCATGACTTAGCTAAGGATTGGTTGTTTTATCTTCCTGCTGGTTCTATTAATTCTTGGGAGTGTTTGCGAAAAGCTTTTCTTGACAAATATCAACCACCTAGTATAACTAGAGCAATAAGAAAACAAATTACTTCTATTGAACAAGATGAAAATGAATCTCTAAATGAATATTGGGATAGATTTAACCGACTTTGTATTTCTTGCCCCCAACACCAACTTAGTGAAAATATTTTAATTGAATATTTTTATGATGGTTTGCTGGATGATCAAAAGAGATTGATAGACATTGCTAGTGGTGGTTCATTGATAGATAAAACTCCAACTGAGGCTAGGAAATTAATTTCAAACATGGCCATTAGTACCCAAGAATATGGAGTAAAGGATGAATCTGTGGTAAAAATGCAAAAACAGTTAAAAGACCAAGCTGAACAAATTAAAGAATTGAAAAATGTCATGAATAACCAACATCAATCTTTGGAAAACATGGTAAAACAACTAGTAACTCAAATAGGACATGTTCACGCAAACGATATTAATCGTCAAGAACGAACAGAAATTCACCTCCACCAGCTTGATAATCAGATGAAACTTATGTTTACTACTCTTCAGAATAGCTTAGTTGTATATAATTTAGAGAAAAACGAATCTCCTACCATTGGTGAAACTAAAGCTATTACTTTGAGAAATGGTAAAGAACTTCATAATATAATTCAAACAGAGAAGGAGCTTGAGGTTAGTCATGAAGTTGATAATAATAATGATTTGCATATAAATAATGAAAATGGTATTAAAGTTCAAGAAAAAGTAGAGGAAGAGGAAAAATAAAAGACGTTAACTAAACCTTCCCCTTCCCCTGATAAAAATGTTAGAGCTACCATTCCATTTCCATCTCGATTTGTTCAATCCAAGAAAGATGATCAAAATAATGAAATTTTAGAGATATTTAAAAAGGTAGAAATTAATATTCCACTCTTAGATGCTATTAAACAGATGCCTAAATATGCTAAGTTCTTAAAAGAGTTGTGCACCAATAAAAGAAAAATAAAGAGTGGTGAGAAAGTCTTAATGGGAGAGAACGTATCTGCAATTATTCAAAATAAAATACCTCCTAAATATAAGGACCCTGGCATGTTTAGTATATCTTGTAAAATAGGAAACTTTAAACTTAATAAATGTATGCTTGACTTAGGAGCTTCTATTAGTGTGATGCCTAAATCCATCTACCAGTCCCTTAAGTTAGAACCTATGTCTCAAACTGATGTAGTGATTCAGTTGGCTGACAGATCACATGCCTACCCTGTAGGTGTCTTAGAGGATGTTTTAGTTCAAGTTGACGAATTAGTGTTTCCCGTTGATTTTTATGTGCTTGATATGAGTAATTCGTACGACTCTACAAATGTGTCACTTTTATTAGGGAGACCATTTCTTAAAACAGCTAGAACTAAAATTGATGTATATGAGGGTACTCTTTCTTTTGACTTTGATGGGGAATTGATTAAACTAAATATCTATGATGCCATGAAATATCCTAGTGATACAATGAATGTGAACTTGATAGAGATTAATGATACAAATGACACAATTGAACACGAAAGAATTGATAAATTAAATGAGTGTGACTTATTTGATGATGATGTAGATTTATGTCCTATGTTGTCTTTGAATGAAAAGGTTGAGTCTTTTTATGCAAATCCAGCAATTAATTCTTTTGAATGTGTTTCAAGTCTTGAATTACCGAAAAACACTCCCAAATTAAGTCCTTCGGTCAAATGTGCCCCTACACTAGAATTAAAACCCTTACCTAGTAATTTAAAATATGCTTTCTTAGGTGAACATGATACTTTACCTGTCATTATTTCTAGTTCACTGTCTGGGTCACAAGAGTTTAAATTGTTAGAGGTCCTTACAGAATATAAAGAGGCCATAGGATGGACGTTAGCTGACATAAAAGGCCTTAGTCCCACCCTTTGTATGCATAGAATATTCTTAGAGACATACACTAAACCTTCTAGAGAACCCCAACGTAGATTAAATCCCTCCATGTTAGAAGTCGTTAAAAAGGAAATGGTAAAATGGAGGGATGCTGGAGTGATATACCCTATTTCTGATTCTGAGGGGGTTAGCCCTATTCACGTAGTCCCAAAGAAATCAGGTATAACTGTAGTGGAAAATGATAAGGGTGAACTCGTACCTACAAGAGTGTCTAATGGGTGGAGGGTTTGTATAGACTATAGAAAACTCAATAAAACCACTAGAAAAGACCATTTCCCCTTACCTTTTATTGATCAAATGCTAGAAAAACTTGCCGGAAAGTCATTTTTCTGTTTTTTAGATGGGTATTCAGGTTATACCCAAGTACCCATAGCACCCGAAGATCAAGAGAAAACCACTTTCACGGGTCCCTTTGGTACTTTTGCCTTTAGAAGAATGCCCTTTGGCCTTTGCAATGCACCTGGAACCTTTCAGAGGTGTATGATGAGCATATTCTCGGACTTAATTGATAATTGTTTGGAAGTATTTATGGATGACTTTACTGTTTTTGGTGATTCCTTTGACTTGTGTCTTCATAATTTGTCACTTGTGCTGAAAAGATGCGTTGAGACGAACCTCGTTTTAAACTTTGAAAAGTGTCATTTTATGGTTGTACAAGGTGTCGTTTTGGGTCATATTGTGAGTTCTAAAGGTTTAGAAGTAGACAAAGCTAAAATAGATGTTATAAGTTCACTGCCATACCCGACTTGTGTGCGTGAGGTTAGATCTTTCTTGGGTCACGCGGGATTTTATAGACGTTTCATTAAAGATTTTTCTAAAATTTCATCCCCGCTATGCTCTTTGCTAGCTAAAGATGTTAACTTTGTGTTTGATGATGCGTGTAAAGTGGCGTTTGACATTCTAAAAGACAAACTCACCTCTGCCCCTGTTATGCGCCCACCTGACTGGAAATTGCCTTTTGAAATTATGTGTGACGCTAGCGATAAGGCAGTAGGAGCAGTCCTTGGCCAGAAAGTTGATAAAGAGTCGTATGTGATCCAATATGCTTCAAAATCGCTAGACCCTGCCCAATGTAACTACACAGTAACTGAGAAAGAAATGTATGCTGTGATATTTGCCTTAGAAAAGTTTCGGCCATATTTACTGGGAACTCATGTAGTAGTAGATTCTGATCACTCTGCATTGAAATATCTTTTGAACAAGAAAGAGTCTAAACCTAGATTATTACGTTGGATGTTATTATTACAAGAATTTGATTTGGAAATTAAGGATAAAAAAGGTGCCGAAAATTATGTTGTTGATCACCTAAGTAGAATTGTTCAAGATAAAGAAACAGTAACCTTACCTAATTTATTTCCCGATGAACACTTGTATGCATTAAATGGTACACCACCTTGGTATGCTGATATCGTGAATTATCTAGTGTTAAAAGAGTTTCCCAAAGAACTGTCTAGGGCTAAAAAAGATAAAAATCAAACATGATGCAAGACAGTATATCTGGGATGAGCCTTATTTATTTAAAATTTGCTCTGATGATATTGTGAGAAAGTGTGTGCCTGACAACGAAATTAAATCGATTCTTGAATTTTGTCATTCATTTGAGTCTGGTGGTCATTTTGGTCCTAAAAGAACTGCTCATAAGGTTTTGGAATGTGGATTTTACTGGCCTAATTTACATAAGAATGCTTATTTATTTGTGAAATCATGTGATAAATGTCAAAGAACCGGTAATATATCTAGGAGAGACCAAATGCCGCTCAGTTCTATATATGTACATAATATATTTGATGTTTGGGGAATTGATTTCATGGGGCCATTTCCATCTTCTTTTGGTAACACTTATATTTTGTTAGCCGTAGACTATGTTTCTAAATGGGTGGAAGCAAAAGCTACTAGGACTAATGACTCTAAAATGGTGGTTGACTTTGTTAAGGATCAAATTTTCAATAGGTTTGGTGTTCCTAGAGCTATAATTAGTGATAGAGGTACTCATTTTTGTAATCGCATTATTGAGGCTTTGTTTAGAAAGTACCATGTTACTCATAAGGTGTCAACTGCTTATCACCCGCAAACTAATGGACAAGCTGAGATATCCAATCGAGAGATAAAGTCTATTTTAGAGAAAGTTGTGAATCCTAATAGAAAAGATTGGAGTACACGTTTAGGTGATGCATTGTGGGCGTATAGGACTGCTTATAAAACTCCAATAGGAATGTCGCCTTACCGATTGTTATTCGGCAAATCCTGTCACCTTCCAGTAGAGTTAGAACATAAAGCGTTTTGGGCTATTAGGAAATGTCACATGGATTATGAAAAGTCGACTGCTTTTAGAAAATTGGAAATTCAAGAGTTAGAGGAAATAAGAAATGATGCCTATGAGAATTCTGTGATTTACAAAGAGAAAACAAAGAACTATCATGATAAGATGTTATCTAGAAAGAGTTTTTCTATTGGAGACAAAGTATTACTTTATAACTCGAGGTTAAGGCTTTTTCCTGGCAAATTAAAATCAAGGTGGAATGGACCCTTTGAGGTTATTAAGGTATATGAGCATGGTGCGGTCGATATTAAATGTTGTAAATCTGGGAACGAATTCAAAGTGAACGGTCATAGGCTTAAACCATATTATGAGGGATTCGAAGCTAAATGGATTGATATCATTGATTTGGATGACCCGGTTTATGAAAGTTGAGCATTGACATAATGTCGAGCCACGACATTAAATAAGGCGCTTCTTGGGAGGCAACCCCAACTTAAATTTTTATTGTTTTCTTGTGTGTTAATTTTTTTTTTTATGCGTTATTTATTACTTATCTGAGTCGGCTTAAGTGCCTCTCTGAGTTTCGCAACCTTTGTAGGGGGATGTTAATAGTGTCGGTTGCACAAAAAAAAATGGGACTATTAAATAATAGAAGATTAGCTGTTGAATGTATGGGTATTATGCTTCCTGTCTACTTCATGTGTCTTGGTCGAGTTCAATTTTACAGGGAATGGGACAGACATGACTATGGGAATGCTACTGGTTGATAATGCGGTACAAAAGACACTGCTGCCTCGTCGGAGGTTTCGGTTCGCCGTCAGATAGCTCTACTTGGAGGCTAGGAGAATAATTACAGGGCACCTTCCGTCACAGTCTAGGCTACTGGTTACTTGTGTCCCTTGGCTGATCTTCCACGAGATTTGGCAGGTTGCTTGAGTAAGGCAGCATGACCATACGCCACATTAATCCGCTAAGTGCTTCATTCCCTTTTGTTTTTATTATATGC
This sequence comes from Heliosperma pusillum, assembly GCA_022085475.1. NCBI lineage: Eukaryota > Viridiplantae > Streptophyta > Magnoliopsida > Caryophyllales > Caryophyllaceae > Heliosperma > Heliosperma pusillum. Next base: position 8,226 of record JAIUZE010013550.1, read on the forward strand.
TAATTTGTTAATCTCGTTGTCTATTTTTGACATCGAGGACGATGTCGAGTTTTAGTGTGGGGGAGGCAAGCTAAATTCATAAAAAATGGGTAAAAATTGAAATTTTTGCTGTGAATAGCTATGGTTTTATGTGATTTCTGGTTGGACATTGTTGTTGATGGTAAACATTTAGTCAGACATGGCAGGTGAATGATATTGGCAGTAGTACTATCAAATTCGTTGTGTGCATACTACTGAACTTGGCTTAAATATATGGTACATGGAATACTTGTTTATGTGGTATAATGCCCCTGCCTCATGAAAAATTGGGTAACTAATGACTGACATGCGTAAAATGTAGTATTGGTTTAAAATTGAGTTAAAAAGTGACAACCTCTGTGCTTATCAGACTGACTAGACTAGGGAGTCGACGACGAACTCTAATCTAACAACTTTTCAAAAATGCTAACTTAAAAATTAATTTTCACTAATATCTATAAAGTAATAAAAAGTTGAAGTCATGTATATGTGAGTTTTTCCTACATTTTGAACTTGGATTGATTAATTAAGCGACATATATATTTTAAGTCTCCTTTAAATTAAAATTATAAAGCACTTTATTTGGCTACCTTTATTTACACTTTTCATTGACTCTAGTGTGTGGGTGTAAGCCGGTCTTTAATTTACTTTCATAGGTGACTCCTAATCAGGGCTTCAGGGAGATTATTTGACCTCATTTAAACAAAAAATTCTATCCGGTGGCTCGAGTAATTAGATCCTTAGGGGAACCCAGTCATTGTACTGGGAGAATGCCTAATGACTTGTCCGGATGGACGGGATCCATTGGTCGAAAACTCGCTACAAGGGTCACTGGATAGACGGTTACGAAAGTTGAAAGTTGGAGGATGTTTGAAAAAATGATATGAAAAAGAAAAAGAAAAGAAAAAAAGGAAAACAGAAAGAACAAACAGAGAAAAAAATGAAGTTGAAAAAAAACGAAGTGAATAATGTGGTTCTGGTGGTGAGTTTATTGAGGGACGGATACACTTGAATGTTCGGGAGAACGATCCTCATACTAAATGTATAGAAAGTAAATTTTTCATTACGATCTTAAATTGCTGAAACCCTCATCTACGAGTCAATACACTTCCACACGCGCACAAAGGTAGTTGGACCGAGTGTCTTGCTAATGCATTTATTTGTAATTGTAATTTAGAAGAGGTTTAAAATATTTATGTTGGTTAATTATTTAGTTGTATAGTTTGAAGTGGAGGGAAAGTTTGGTATACGTTACTTCCTAATTTAATTAAAAATAATTTCCGTTAACTGTACTAACTTAAACAAAGTGATTTCTAAAAATGTTTTAGTTTGTCGTCGATAAACTTGTTTGGTTATTCTAAAATCATTGAAGTTTTTAATTTGTCTTTGGCTCAAGTTTTGTCATTGTCGAGGACGACAATAGTCTAAGTGTGGGGTAATTTGATAAGTCGATAATTATACGTATTTTTACCCTCTTAATATTCTATTTTTTTAATGTCGTCTTTCGTATTTTAAAGCTAATGTTATAATTATTTTGTGTTTTGAGCTTTTAATCCGTCTTATATTATTGTGAGCTAATTTAGACTTTTAATATGTATTTTGATCATTTAGTTACTACCCGTTCAAATTGAGTTCGGATTTTTACTAAAGTCATATTATGAATGCAGGACGGTCCAATATCGTATTCACTTGTTCATAGTCGAAATAAAAGTAAGCAGGCAAGCAAGTACGTACGTAAAAACTTTATTAAACAAAAGAGGATATAGAGCCGCGTGATATAATAGATAAAAGGGAAGACTTCATTAACCATATAGACTGCAGAAGAGAAAAAGAAGACGAGGAAAAAGAGGACTCTAGAAGGAAAGGCAGAGAGGGAGCGACGGCGACAGAAGAGCAGACAGAGACGAACCCTAACTCCGTTCCGACCCGTTTTTCCTCCGATTTTCCATGAGATTTCTCAATCTTTCCTCTATTTTTATTGTTTTTATCATTAGTATGAACTAATTTAATTATAGGGACATGTAATTAGCTATTTGATATTGTGGGTTTATGAGATTGGATTATTGTTTGGATGATTAATTAGTTGATTGGATATTTATTCAAGATTCGTAATTGGACTCTATGATTCATGTTAATTTATTTAGTTTGATCATCTATATTATTTTCGTGAGTCTATTGTTGAATTGAGAGTAGTGTTAATCGAGTTGCAGTTTTCTGGTTCGGTTTCCTTTACTTGAATCTTGTTTGATAATTGAAGTGTATGAGGTTGCAGTTTTCTGGTCTTATCTAATTCAATTGATTGGTGCTCTTAATGCGATTGAGTTTGTCAGGTCGATACATGTTTTCATGGTTGAGTTGACGTAATTTGACTAGGATTAAATTTACGTGTTTTCACGGGATTTAACGAGTAAGAAAGATAAAAGTAGTAGTTTGCTTGTTTCCAAGGGACTAACTAGTTAACCAGTCTATTCGAGACTAAAGTGAGTCGATGATTTTACCCCGCTATCTATAGAAAATTACATGTTTCCTATTAATTCGTCATTCATAGTCTATCACTTATAAGATTTGCTACTTTAATTTGTTACTTAGCTTAGCTACTTTTAGTTCAAAACAACCTAAACCAACCCCCCATTATATATTACAGTTATATGTATATTATATTTAGTTAATCTAAGATAGTAACTTCAGTCCTTGTGGGTTCGACCCTTGCTTACACTATCTATTTGGTAGAATTAGCGAGTGAATATAAATTTAATTTTGATTGCGGAAACGACACGCATCAAATTTTGCCATTTTTGATCCAAGCTTAGAATCGTCATATCTCATTCGTTTCTCGCTCAAATTCACGTAAGTTCGTCTTATTCTTCCCCTCACAATAATATAAGACGGATTAAAAGCTCAAAACACAAAATAATTATAACATTAGCTTTAAAATACGAAAGACGACATTTAAAAAATAGAATATTAAGAGGGTAAAAATACGTATAATTATCGACTTATCAACGGATAAATTGAAAAGCGAGAAAGACGGTAATTTTATTACCAATACGGATAGAGGAAGATGAGAGGGGAAGAATAAGACGAACTTACGTGAATTTGAGCGAGAAACGAATGAGATATGACGATTCTAAGCTTGGATCAAAAATGGAGGCAAGGGTTTTAGGTTTCTTAGAGAAGAAGGAAAGTTTGAGTTGTGTTGTGTTTGTGTGAAGGAGTTAGGGTTTAGAAGGGAGTATATGAGGGAAAAAGTCAACGAAAGTCAAATACGACTTAAGACGGGATTTACCGGAAATCTCGCGAAACATCCAAATACGAACTCGGAAATTCTAAATTCGACTCGAAAAATTAAATTCCAAAATAAAACTAAAATTCGCTGAAAAGAATCCGTAAAATATTTTTACTATAAAAATAGGGTACATTTGCGGGTGTTACAAAAGGTGGGGTGATTGTAACACCCGCAAATGTACCCTATTTTTATAGTAAAAATATTTTACGGATTCTTTTCAGCGAATTTTAGTTTTATTTTGGAATTTAATTTTTCGAGTCGAATTTAGAATTTCCGAGTTCGTATTTGGATGTTTCGCTAGATTTCCGGTAAATCCCGTCTTAAGTCGTATTTGACTTTCGTTGACTTTTTCCCTCATATACTCCCTTCTAAACCCTAACTCCCTCACACAAACACAACACAACTCAAACTTTCCTTCTTCTCTAAGAAACCTAAAACCCTTGCCTCCATTTTTGATCCAAGCTTAGAATCGTCATATCTCATTCGTTTCTCGCTCAAATTCACGTAAGTTCGTCTTATTCTGCCCCTCTCATCTTCCTCTATCCGTATTGGTAATAAAATTACCGTCTTTCTCGCTTTTCAATTTATCCGTTTTTCTCAAAGGTGAATTATATTCATCTTTTATTATCTAATTGTAGGTGGAGACTAGGAAGACATAGAAATCGTTTGAAGACGCATAAAGGTAACGGTGAAGGGTTACTCGATATCATTTACGTCTTTTATGTGGTTTCTAGGCTAGTAATCGTATTTAGATTATGGTTAGTATGCTTAGGACTTGTGTTGTTGTTGTTGGTTGTTGTTAGTTGTTAATTGATATGAGTATTGATGGTTTGTGATGATAAATGAGGATTTTTGTTGTTGGTAACTTGTTGGGATTTGATCGTTCCTGAATCCCGTGAAGGACGCTGGCTGCGTCGTGGGACGCAGGCTGCGTCGTGGGGGCGCTGGCAGCTTTACTCGCTGCCGACTGCAGTTTTCCTGCACTGACCCCTTTTCGTAAAATGATCATATCTCCTTCGTTACTTGCTTGTTTTGGGCTTGTGACATCCCGTTGGAACCACAAGAGGATAAGCTATCACGTCCATTTGGAATTTCTGCATTTTAATGTCTAGAACTCTAGTTATGACCGTTTGAAGTGGACCCTTGTTTTAGTTGGTTTCCAAACAACGTTGTTTTGGAGAGGTGATCTATGTTTTTATTCATTATGCTTCATAAACTTGTTCTAATGCTTATTTATCATGTATTGATTCATTTTTATCATAGTTAAGTTTATATAATTCCCTATTCTCATGTTTTGTGACGGTTTTTGGTATGTCCCACTTTGAGTCGGTTTTACCTTATGTATTTGTTGTGAGCACTAATTGTTCAGTGCTTTGAACTCTCATTCCCCGGTCATACTTTATACCCGTTAGACTTAAATGTCGGAGCGGTGAAGTGTAACCGTGATGCCGTTGTGCATTTGTTTAGTGGGGATATGACGACGTTGTTAGGAGGTGAACGCAATGCGTTGATCGAACCGACCGTCAAATGTTGTATCCTTGCGAGATGGTGTCATTGCATGTAGCGTACTAGCTTGACTTTTGACTATAGATCTCTTTACGCCTCTTTCGTGTGGGGTAGCCGAAATTTGGGGTACTCGACGCTTTGTATTATCGAGTCTGGATGTAACGTCTTACCACATGTCGTAATCGGGAAATGTCTTGTCCGAGAGATGTTGGCCAGGTTAGATAGGACCGTATTATTATCGTGTCCTACCGAGCGGAGTAGAGGTCTTGTGTGTACGAAACGTCTTATCGTACATGACCGGAAACGTCTTATCCCGTGAATTTGTTTTGTCTAGGTCAGGAGTATACGAAACGTCTTATCGTATACGGTTCCGGGAAATGTCTTATTCCGTGAGCTTCCATTGGCTTGTCTTGCTATTGTACACGATGCTAGTGCGTGCCATTAACCGTGAGAGATTGTGTTGTCATATTCGTATGATTTGATGGTTGTTTGTTGGAGTAGGTGTCTCCACATAGTGCGGCAGGCGGGCACATTGATAAATTCTTATTAAGGAATATAATTGGGATATTTATTGACTATATATATGATTAGTCAGTTGATTAACGTAAATCAATAACGGTTGGCTGACTAGAGTTTGACGTTATTGTCGTATGACGGCCGTGATCAACTGATCCCTTTCGGTCACACCTAAAGGATGAAATCCAAATAGTAACTAATTATTTGTATACGATACAGTTAATTAGTACATTACATATATTCGATATGTACGAGAGTTAATTGTTCGAAATTGAGTTAAGAACTCAAATTCGATTAAGCTTATTTTTCAATTATGCGATAATTGACTAATAAATTTATATCTTATTTTAATACGATTAAATAAGATTTAACTTAGTAATTAATCGTTAAATTACTAAATTAGTTGAGGTTTTGAGATAGAGGTAATTAGTTAATTATATTTACAAGGAGTTATAAAATAAATTAACTAAACATTGTGGGACCCATTATATATTGATATAATGGTAAAATATTACTTAAAATGTTAAGTACATATTATTTATTTAATTGAGTCATATAATTGTTATATGATCAAATTAACACTTAATTATACATGATAATTAAGCATATGATCAATAAGTATTTGTGAGACAAATATCAAAAATCAATATGGATCCAACTAGGCCATAATGGCCGGTTATATTGTAGTTACATGGTGATGATTATTGTTCTTGTTAACACTCTTTAGTTACCAATTGAAAGTGACATAACAAGTAGGATACAATCATCACTTATACTACAACACTCCACCCTAATGCATGTGATTAAAATAAGCAAAATGAGAGCCTTGTGATGCTCATATGGACCGGCCATATTGCATATAAAAGGGCAATATGGTTGATCATTTTATTTGTTCTTTCATGTTTGTTTTCCTTACTTCTCTCAAAACTCATCTTCTCTCTAAAAACTCTCAAATACTAATATTTACTAAGTATTACTAGTGTAGTAATATAGCCATAATATTAGTAGTATAATATCTATCTTATTATCTAGTTAATAATAAGGGTAGATTATTTGGGTTCATCTTGGTGCAACTTGAAGGAGGTTTTCTAGTTTGGAGATTTCTTGTTCATCCATATTATTAGCTTAAGAACAATAAGAAGGTGTTCTTGTTGTGCCCATATTATTTCCATATCAATCTGAGGAAATTTCTTCTTTTATATAAATGTCTTTATATTTGCATGCATGTTACATAGATCATTAAATACTAAATTAACAAGTAATTTAGCAACTAATTAGAAGA
>JAIUZE010013552.1:0-17171 GCA_022085475.1 Heliosperma pusillum
TGGTCTGACCGGCTGCCGGTCGACCGGCTGGGGTCCATAGTACACGAAATTGCCTTGTTTCATTAAGTATCAACAATCAACCATTATCAACTATCATCATAAATCATTCATACTCATATAATTTCACAACAAACAATATCCATCATCAATAATAAAATCCCTAAGCATACTAACCATAATCTAAATACGATTACTAGCCTAGAAATCACATAAAACACGTAAATGATATCGAGTAACCCTTCACCGTTACCTTTATGCGTCTTCACTCCGCGTCAAGGTCTTCTTCAATTAGGAAATAGTCTTTGTCGGGATCTTGAAGGTCACCACCTACAAAATAGTTAATAAAAGATGAATTTACTTCACCTTGAGAAAGACGGAAAGTTGAAAAGCGAGAAAGACGGTAATTTTATTACCAATACGGATAGAGGAAGCTAAGAGGGGAAGAATAAGACGAACTTACGTGAATTTGAGCAAGAAACGAATGAGATATGACGATTCAAAGATTGGATGAAATAGGAGGCAAGGTTTTGATTTGGGTTTCTTAGTGATGAAGTAAGTTGAGTTGTGTGAGGAATGAAATAGGTTAAGAGGGAGTATGAGATGTATAAGGAAAAGTCAAGAAAAAGTCAAAGTCGCCTTAAGACGGGATTCACATGGAATCTCGCGGAAATTCCAAATACGAACTCGGAAATTCTAAATTCGACTCGGAAAATTAAATTTACGATTAAAACTAAATTTCATTGAAAAGTATCCGTAAAATATTTTCACTATAAAAATAGGGTACATTTACGGGTGTTACATTCAACATTAGAACTCTCGGTCGATAATATTACTTTAATATTTATCTTAAGCCCGTAACACATGCGGCTACGGTCGCGAATACTTCCGTTGAGCTCAATCCAAATTTCGAAATAATAACCTTTATTACCCCACTTACCCAACGTAACAAGTTTAGCACCCCGGTGAGCCGAGCCTACTTCCTTGCGAAATTGGGATTCATGGGTTCTACATTTGGTAAGGCTTGATCTCAATTATTTATTATGAGAGGTCATGTCAATTTATAATCTATCATGTTAAAGTGAACTAAATCGATGAATTAACGATTATTTTAATTGACACGGTCAAATGCTCGATAAATATGCATGTCATGTTATGGCGATTTGGCAATGCATGCAAACATATTAAATAAAATACAAGCATAAAAATAAAACTCCTAGTATGGCCTTTCCTAGAATAGAAAATCATATAATCTATTAAAAATTCAAAAACAAACTCCTTTGGTCCCTTGAACTTCATAAGCACGCCTCCCAAGGTCACCGTCTCTCTCTCGGAACTCCCTTCCGAATGGCACCGTCTTTGGGAAACTCCGGTATTACAAATAATTACAAATTATATAATAAAATTACAATAATTTCCTATTATAAATTTGTAAAATAAAATAATACAATATTAGTGATACGAGATCACATTAAATTACAACCGAATCAATATCCTCTTACATTTCGGGCAATATCGATTAAAACTAAGGCCATACAAGGAATAAATTACATAATTCCAAATTATATAAACCAAAATATGACATTCATAATAAATATGCAGCATAATAATATGTATAAAACATGCTTATTTTAAATGTCAATCGCTCTATTTTACGGTTTATATCGTATATAACCCGGTTTTACGGAAATGCGTGATAATAACACTTTAAAATCACCAAACAATACTTAAATCATATTCAAGTCCAAGTTAATTATCCCAACTCATTTAGGCCTCAAAAATTAGTCATCACTCAATTTTTGACAATAATTCAACTTGTTGTTATATAATTGCTCCTTTTAGATTTTAAAATCATATTTAAATCAAATAAATCCAAATTTAATTAAAATAATTTCAAAATTTGAATTTTAAATTATTGAACATTCTGGAACATTTCCATTACACTCATAATGTCAAAAATCATGGTTAAAAGTTTTGAATCGATTTTGAGAAAAATTGGTTGCGCTTTATCGGTTTTATCAAATAAAATACATAAAGCATGCGAAAATTAATCATATTAAATTTTCAACTTTATATATAAACTGTGGTATATTTAAGCAACCAGGAATAATTTTCTCAAGACACGAAATTTAATTAAGCTATATTTGCGAAATAAGTCACTATTTATGCCATTTGTACATTAAAAATTCATAAATCATGCTAGACAAATCATATGAGTCTGAAAATTTCCAGTCTAACAGGAAAACATGCATGTGACCACATACTTAAATTTTCATGGTAATATTCAAAGAGGAAGTATTATTTACCTTTTGACCTTTATTTATTTTATTTTATCATATAAAAATCATAAATCATACGAAATAAGTCCACTTCACACGAAATTTTACATACAGTAAGTAAACTGCATGTGTGATATTGTGTAAATATGTCAAGGTCAGAAGATAAGTCTAACTATTTTTAGCATTTTAAACATCATTTTACTCATTAAAATGTAATAAAAACACTAAAAATCATTTTTGAGCAATATAAATTTCCATAAATCATCAAAATGACCTAAAATCACATTATGACCAGAATATATTGACATGCAAATAATTTTGTGATTTTATCTTATAAAACACAAATTACTAGTTTTCTTTAAGTTACTTTAACTCGAAAAAACTATAAATCGATTATGCATGCAACAACCAAAGCTCTTGATACCGCTTGTAAGTTTCTTAAACTCGATATTAGACATTTCTAATATCATATTATGAAAAATTTACTCTTAAACTATTTAGATCTTATGCATGCATAACAAAACAATACAAAATAAGAAGAAACATTTTCCTTACATTGATATTGGAACAAATATGGGCACAAGATTATGACACCTTCCTAATCTTGTTCTTGAGCTCAAAATATAAGGATGATTTCCAATTTCTTAGAATAAGAACACTCCAATTAGTTGCACAAAGACTACCCTTAATCACTATATAAAATACTACACTAGTATAATATAATAGTTCCCTTAATTAAAAGTGACTAATAAACACTATTACTACTCTTAGTAATTTTATTAGTAAATTTTATGAACACAAGATGAACTTCTCAAGTTCTTTTAGTGTGAGAATGTAGAGATGTAGAGAGATGAGTATACTACCAAAAATATGATCAAGTAAGTGAAAATAAGAGGAAAACTTGTCCTCTTATTTGCACAAGCCAACCGGCCATGCATGGGAAGTGGGGGCTATTTTCTCCTTTTGTTCTTCACGATGCAATAGCTAGGGTATAGGTTTAGGCTAGTGAATGATTATGTCTAATTCTTAATTAGAACAACACTTAAAGCCTAATCACCCGACTACCCAACCCACAACCGGTTTTTATGTGTAAAATGGAGTCCATTTTATTTTTGTGATTTTGTCATTTGGCACATATGTAACATGTGACATGTAACATGTAATCTTTGCTTATAAATGTACATTTAACTAATTTAAATGCAATTTCATAACAAATATATTAGACTTGACATTTTAAGTCATATTTTATAATTACATGTAAAGAAAATGGGTCATCTCATATTTGGTTAATATAATCTACAACAATTTGTAATTATAATCGACCAATTTCACTTATCTCAAATGTTTCATAAACATAATGCATTCTTAGTAATATAACAATTAAATTACTAAAATGAATCTTATTTAATCATATTACAATAAGATATAATTCTCACTAATAATTTAAACTTGGTTCAATTTAAGGGATAAATTAATCTGTATCACTATACAATTAATTAATGTACATGATTAAGGGATTGTCCTTTAAGTGTGACCTCAAGGGATCAACTGATCACCACCGTCATACGATAGTAACGTCAAACTCAATTTAGCCAATCGTTACCGATTTATGTTGACCAGTTGACTATAATATTCATCATCCTTTTGTATTCTTATTATTGAGATTTATATTTTGTGATCGCACTATTGTTGAGGACATTTACTCCAACAGGTCTACCATAACATCTTCTTTGGAAATCACATGTCCAAGAAAGGACACCTTAGGTAACCAAAATTCACACTTGGAAAACTTGGCAAACCACCTTTGACGACAAAAGCCCCCAAAAATAATCCTAAGATGATTAGCATGCTCTTCCTCGGTGTTGGAGAAAACAAGGATGTCGTCGATGAAAACCACTACATACTTGTCAAGATACTCACTAAAGGTGCGGTTCATTTGATTCATGAAAATAGCGGAAGCATTACTCAAACCAAGTGATATCACATTGAACTCAAAGTGACCATATCTTGTGCTAAAGGCGGTCTTCGGAATGTCGGAATCACGAACGGGAATTTGATGGTATCCGGATCTCAAATCAATCTTGGAAAACGTAGAAGCGCCCTTAAGTTGATCAAAGAAATCTTCAACTCTTGGCAAAGGATACTTATATTTGATTGTAACTCGGTTCAACTAACGGTAGTTGATGCAAAGTTTGATAGAACCATCCTTCTTCTTCACAAAGAGAATGGGAGCACCCCAAGGTGAGGCACTCGGATGGATAAAACCCTTTTCTATCATCTCATTAAGTTGCTTCCTTAGCTATTTCAATTCGGTAAGAGCCATACGATATGGAGCTTTAGCTATGGGTCTGGTTCCGGGCATAAGATCAATGGAAAACTCAACATCACGCTCAGAAGGAATCTCGGGAAGTCTTCGGGGAGCACATAAAAAAAGTCACTTACTATAGGTACATATTCAATCTGCGACAAGGAGGTAGGTGTAGAGGTCACAACACACAAGATTACTTGGTGACCCTTTCTTACCATACTCATCAACTTCATTGCGGAAACCAATTGCACACCTATTCGGGATGAGATCCCTTATAGGTTATTCTAACTCCTAAAGGACTCTTAAGATAGATATTTTGATCTCTACACTCGAATCTAGAATGGTACAAAGCTAGCCAATCCATACCTAGGATTACATCAAACTCTCCTAGGGGAAACTTAAGGAGATTAGCGGGAAAGATGGCCTCGCAATAGAGATAGGGACATTAGGGTAAAGAGTAAAACATGAGATAATTTCTCCTGATGGTAGGGATATGGGGGTATCCTGACTAGAAGTAGGTTCGATAGCTAACTTATCAACATAAGTTGAAGACACAAAAGACATAGATGCGCCACTATCAAATAAAATAAGACACGGTTATTCTAATATTGAGAACATACCCGTAATTATCTCCAGATAAGCATCAGCTTCGGCTCGGCTTAGAACATAGATTGAGCCCTTAGGCTTGGCACTTGGAGTAGGCAACTTCTGATCGGGGCAATCATCATAACGGTGACTGGTCTTCTTGCAAAAGTAGCAAGCGAAAGGTTGGTTGAAGCATCCAACACCGAGGTGGCCGGGTTGCCTACAATGGTTACAAAGACCATTGTCTATTGAAGCATCCAACACCGAGGTGGTTGGGTGTGAGCTAGCGGGCGTTGGCCTGGATGAATCATCTCTAGACGTTGTTTAGCTAGTTGCTAATAACTTTGATATTTGATAATATTTTGAGAGACTTCGTCTCTTTGTGGTATATTCTACTTTGGTTTGTAATTATTAGACATTCCTCGTATTTTTATCTTAGCATGTAAAAAGTTTTAAAAACACCGTATTTTCCGCTATATAAATCATATGCTTGGTATGTTTTATTTCCGCATTCGCGAGGGTTGTCACACAACCTGTACATTCATAAAATATGAACGCCACAGTCAGTGAGGAGTAACTGTGGGTTCTCCCAGCCATATCACAAGAAAATACATATAGGTAACCACTTAAGCACATAACGTCATACATATAATTTAATCATGCGAGATATGAATATATATTTTTGCTGGAGTAATTGTCCTCAACAATAGTGTGATCGCATAATTAAATCTCGATAATAAGAATACAAAAGGGATGATGAATATTATAGTCAACTGATCAACATAAATCGGTAATGATTGGCTCAATTGAGTTTGACGTTACTGTCGTATGACGGTGGTGATTAGTCGATCTCTTGAGGTCACACCTAAAGGACAATCCTCTAATCAAGAACGTTAATTAATTGTATAGCGATACAGATTAATTAATCCCTTAATTTGAGCAGGTTTAAAGTGAGAATTATATCTTATTGTAATATGATTAAATAAGATTCATTTTAGTAATCTAATTGTTATATTACTAAGAATGCATTAAGTTTATGAAACATTTGAGATAAGTGAAATTGGTCGATTTTAATTACAAACTGTTGTAGATTATATTAACCAAATATAAGATGACCCATTTTATTTACATGTAATTATTAAATGTGACTTAAAATGTTAAGTCTAATTTATTTGTTATGAAATTGCATTTAAATTAGTTAAATGTACATTTATAAGCCTACTTACATGTTACATGTCACAGGCCACATACGTGACAAATGACAAATTACAAAAATAAAATGGACACCCATTTTATGTTATTTAAATCGGTTGGGAGGGTGTAGGGTAGGTTTTAGGTGTTTGAGTGTTGTTCTAGTTGAGGATAAAAACAACATGATTACTACCTAAGACCTAGATCCTACTCTAATGCATTGTGAAGACAAATGCATGCTCACCCTCCCCCATGAGCCATTGTGGCCTGTTCGTGATGACGATAAGAGGGGTATTTTCTCCTCATCATTCAATACTGGATCTCATAATTTGAATATACACTTATCTCACTAAAATCCCTTTATCACACTACAAAAATTTAGAGAAATTTTACTTGTGTTCTAATATTACTAATAATATTACTAAGAGTAGTAATAGATATATTAGTGATATTTAAGGGCTACTACTATAATATACTAGTGTAGTATTTAGTAGTATTTTCGAGGTTGTGTTGGGTGCATCTAATAGGAGTGTTCTTACACTTAGAACTTGGAAGTTCATCCCTAACATTATAATCTCAAGAACTAAGTAGGAAGGAGTCCTATTTTGTGCCTATATTTGTTATAAGATCAATGTAAGGAAACGTTTCTTCTTATCTTTGTATTTTATTGTTATGCATGCATAAGATCTACTTAATTTAGAGTAAACTAAATGTAATATGATATTAGAAATGTCTAATATTGAGTTTAAGAAACTTACAATTTTATAATAAGAAGGCATAAGCATGTGAAGTATCAAACAATATGCATCATCATCATACAATCTGACTCGGGGAAGACTCCCCTTGGCAACTATATATACGCTAAGGGCTTGCATCTCACTATTAGTGTCAAATACTTAAGAAGGTAGGGACTCAGCATAGAAACAAATTCAAGGCATCCAACGGTCACAAGTAATCAATCCAATATGAGGTCAACAGTAATCAAACACACTCTTACGGTAAATGACACACACTAGCATCATGTACATAGCAAGTATGATCTACACACATCCACGAGATAAACATTTCCCTGAACCATATACGATATATTTCGTACATGCAAGACTCATTTCCTCCCGGTAGGACGACGATAATAATACGGTCCTAGTCTAAACCTGGACAGACTCTCGGAATGAACATGTTCTGATTTGACATGCGATAAACATTTCGAATCCAAGACTCGATCAACACCAAGGACGTCGAATACCCCCAAATTCGGCTAAACTACACGAAAGAGGCGGAAAGAGCACAAGAATCATAGACAAGCAAGTACGCTACATGCAATGACATCACCTCGCAAGGATACAACATTTGACAGCCAGGTCGATCAACGCATTACGTTTGCCTCCCAACAACGTCGTCATATCCCCACAAACAAATGCATACGAGCATCAAGGATACACCTCATTGACTCCGACAATCAAGTCTAACAAGTATGAGAGTATAGACGGGAAATGAGAGTTCAAATCAATCAATGCATAGGACTTAGTCCAAGAGTTAAGTCAAAACCGACTCAAAGGGAAAATATATTAAAAACCGTCACAAAACTTGCGATAAAAACACATGAGATATTATATATTCTAAACATGAACATTTAATGTCATTACGTAATTTTATAAGATAAACAAACCATACAAAGCATTACATGTGAGGACAAATGGATGAAAAAGGAGAGAAGGGACACATGGGGTCCCAGCCGGTCACGGGGACCAGCTGCCAGGTAGCTAGATGGGCACCACGACAGCTTTGAACAACAACAATAATGACACATTGACTCCCAGCCGGTGGCTGTGACCGGCATCCGGCTACCTAGCCGAGGGTCGCAAGCAAGTTCGAAAAAGTAAAGAAAAGGAGAAGAGAAGGGCTCCGAGTCGGTGGCGCGGCAGCCGGGTGGCCGGTTGGGGCATGCAGTCCATCAAACATCAATAAACAACAACCAAAATATACTGGGGTGCCCAGCCGGTTGGGGGGACCGGCGGCATGTAGGCCGGCTGGGACTTACACTACTTGAAATTCACCAAACTTGTTTAATTTCACTAAATGGGCTCCCAAACGGTTGGGGTGACCGGCGGCCGGTAGGCCGGCTGGGGCAACCCGCACGAAAACAACACACAACAACAGCAATTACTCCATATCCTTTGATACCCATTTATTTCATTCATCATTTATCATCAAGAAACCAAATTAAATACATTCTAATCATAACCAATCATTGCATAAGATCAATTGAGACAACCAAAGGCAACATCTATTACCCAACTCAAGTTCAACAATGATAAGTAGATATAACCAACAATATAAATGTAACTTAGCATAAGATTAGTGAAAAATAAGCATATGATGTGAATTTGCAAATATGAATGAACAATTAACACATACTCATATGGGACTAACCCAAAGAACTCATATTTCACTAGTAAATGCTACAATTAACACATAAAACACATACAAATATCGAGTAACCCTTCCCCGTTACCTTTTTGAGTCTTCACTCTTCTTCTAGCTCTTCCTCTACCAAGTAGTAGTCCTTGTCGGGGTCTTGAAGGTCTCTTCCTATAAAATTCGACATAAAAGATGAACAATTTCATCTTGGAAAAAGATGGAGAAATGAAAGTGAGCAAGATAAGACTTTCATAAAGAGAAGAAGAAAATAGAAAGAAAGAGCTAAAATTTAAAAAACTTGAGTGAGAATTGAGTGAGTTGTAGTAGTTTGAAGCTTGAAGGGTACAAGCCTCAACAATGGTGAGAGGGAGGTTAGGGTTTTGGTTTGGTGAGGATGAAGAAGAATAGTGTGATGAGATTTTTGAGTGGAAAATGGTCGATATTTGGGCTAAGTTGAGTGAGTTGAAACATAGAAAAGCCCAATACAAAATTGGAAGTCTCACCCACATGAAATTCCGAGTAGAACACAAATATGGGCTCGAATTTGATAAATTAGACAAGGATTTTACCCAACAAACTAAATTATAATTTAAAGCTAAAATTAAACTAACTAAGAGTAATATAATATTATTAAGTTATGACGGCTAAGATTATGGGAGTTCCAGCTTTGACGTAGTTTAATTAGGTAATAAATCGACTATTATTCGTATTATCGGCGCTAATTTGATTTGTTTAGTTTTATTAATTCTTTTCTTTGATTCAATTAATCTTTCAAACATATTTCCGACATAGATCATGAAACCCATTGCAATCTTTGTTATAAATTATTTCATAATCATTGTATGATTTAATTAATTGTGTTCTCACATGCAATTAAATCTTAAATTGTACTTCGAGATAATTGAATGCTAAACTACATGTCAACCGTGTAACACCCACAAATGTACCCTATTTTTATAGTAAAAATATTATACGGATACTTTTCAGCGAAATTTAGTTTTAGTTTAGAATTAAATTTTCCGTGTCTAATTTAGAATTTCCGAGTTCGTATTTGGACTTTACGCGAGATTTCGAGTAAGTTACGTCTTAAGACGCTTTTGGGCTTTTCTCATGATTTTTCCACTTACTCCTTCATATACTCCCTCACAACCCTAACTTCCTCATTCAATCTTCTTCTTCTTCCTCACTAAGTAAACCCCAAATCCCTAGCCTCCATATTTGATCCATCTTAGAATCGTCACTACTCATTTATTTCTCGCTCAAATTCACTAAGGTTCGTCTTATTCGTTCCCTCTCATCTTCCTCTATCCGTTTTGGTAATAAAATTACCGTCTTTCTCGCTTTTCAATTTATCCGTCTTTCTCAAAGGTGAATTGTATTCATCTTTTATTATCTATTTGTAGGTGGAGACTTTCTAGACCCCGACAAAGATTACTATCTAGTGGAGGAAGGTTTAGAAATCTCTTAAAGTCGCATAAAGGTAACGGTGAAGGGTTAATCGATATCATTTACGTGTTTTATGTGTTTTCTATGTTAGAAATCGTTTTTAGAATAAGGTTAGTAATCTTAGAAATTGTGTTGTTGATGATGGTTGTTGTTAATTGATAATTGATATGAGAATTGATGATTTGTAATGATAGATGATGTTGTGTTATGCCTAAGTGAAATTGTGAAATTCGTGTTTTCGTGCCCGAGACAGGACGCTGGCAGCGTCCATTGACGCTGGCAGCGTTTCTTGCTGCCAGTTTCCCAAGTCGACTGCAGTTTTCCTACACTGACCCATTTTCGTAAAATAATCATATCTCCTTCGTTACTTGCTTGTTGTGAGCGTGTGACATCCCGTTGGAACCGTAAGAGGATAAGATATCACCTCCATTTGGAATTTCTGCATTTGGATGTCTATAACTCTAGTTATGACCGTTTGAAGTGGACCCTTGTTTTTAGTTGGTTTCCAAAGACGTTGTTTTGGAGAGGGGATCTATGTTTCTTATTTATTATACTTCATAAACTTAGTCTAATGCTTATGTATCATGTATTGATTCATTTTTATCATAGTTAAATTCATATAATTCCCTATTCTCATGTTGGTGACGGTTTTTGATGTGTTCCCCTTTGAGTCGGTTTTACCTTATGTATTTGATGTGAGCACTAATTGTTCAGTGTTTTGAACTCTCATTCCCCGGTCATACTTTATAACCGTTAGACTTAAATGTCGGAGCGGTGAAGTGTAACCGTGATGCCGTTGTGCATTTGTTTAGTGGGGATATGACGACGTTGTTAGGAGGCGAACGCAATGCGTTGATCGACCCGACCGTCAACTGTTGTATCCTTGCGAGGTGGTGTCATTGCATGTAGCGTACTAGCTTGACTTTTGACTATAGATCTCTTTCCGCCTCTTTCGTGAAGGTTGACCGAATTTGGGGTACTCGGCGTCTATGATTGACCGAGTCTTGGATGTGGAACGTCTTACCACATGTCGAATCGGGAAATGTCTTATTCCGAGAGTCTGGCCAGGTTTAGACTAGGACCGTATTATTATCGTCGTCCTACCGAGAAGATTAGAGTCTTGTGTGTACGAAACGTCTTATCGTACATGGTTCCGGGAAACGTCTTATCCTGTGAACTTGTTTGTCTAGGTCATGAGTATACGAAACGTCTTATCGTATACGGTTCCGGGAAATGTCTTATCCCGTGAGCTTCCATTGGCTTGTCTTGCTAATGTACATGATGCTAATGCGTGCCATTAACCGTGAGAGAATATGTGTCACTTTTGTATGATGGGATGGTTGTTTGTAAGTTGAATTATTCGTGAACATTGAGTTGGACTCTTGCATGAAATAGATGATTGACGTGGTTTATATGTCAAGTCTCTATCTTATCAAGTATATGCCGCTAACGGTGAGATGTAAGCCCTAGTGAGTATATAGTTGCCTAAGGCTGTCTTCCCCGAGTCTATCTATAGCATGATGGTTACGCATTGTACTTCATATGCTCTTATCTTTATATATTGAATTGCCTATTTATCCTTCTCGTATTTCACATGTATATCTACATATGCATGCTTCTACTTTCGTATTTCTGTTTATGTACGTTTAATGTGATATGGCTGGGAGAACCCGGAGTTACTCCCCACTGATTGTGGCGTTCATGTTTTTCATGGATGAACAGGTTGCTTGCTTGGATGGCTTTTTGCTTGTGGTATTTTGGGTTCGGGTGTGAGCTAGCGGGCGTTGTCCCTGGATGAAACACCTCTAGACGTTCTTTAGCTAAATGCTAAATAACTTTGTCTTTTGTTAACATTTTGAGAGACTACGTCTCTTGTAGTATTTTATTTTTGGTTTGTAATTATTTACATTCCTCGTATTTCTATCTTTCATGTATAAAGGTTTTTAAAAATACCGTATCTTCCGCTATATTAATCACATGCTTGGATATTTTATTTCCGCATTCGCGAGAGTTGTCACAAACCGACATAGTCTAAGGTCACATGCTAGGATTAAAACGTGGATGTTGCATAACATGTATATAACCGACAACACATCGATAACTGAAGAGTTTCCCTAATCATTAGTAAAGGCCGCTATCGGGCCGGGCTCGATTAGGTGTTCGATCAAAAGAACATCCTAATACGTACCCTCAGCTCTTACTCCAAATCTTTGTGAACATCCGTATTCATTGGCATCCACGAGAGTCATTCTAGACATAGAATGCTAAGATTAACGAGTTCTTAGTGTTCATGTCATTCCTTTGTGTCTTGACATGACATGAAGTATTCGAACGGTTCCAACTTCCCACAAAAGTTGGTGACAACTCCACAAATACGTGTTTTCACGCTTTTCCCTCGTTTCTCCTGCCGTGGTATCCCATGCACCACAGTTTGGAATGGTCATAAAACTCGTGTATCACAGTTTAGCGACTCCGCTGAGATAATACACTTACGTGTACCCAGGGTGAAATTTGAACAAGGTTAGGAAATAGTATGTATGAGACAATTTTCGGTTCTTATTGCTCGACCTTCCTAGGTTGTTTTATCCGGCCTTCCTAGGCCTAACCAACCCTTTTGACCCATCGTCTTGTCTGGACGGTCCAAATTCTTATTTGGGCCTAAGGTTGGATAGCGATTGACGTCAACCATACCCAGTGTGTACTCATGTTAGCACCAAGAAATTTCACTACTCGGGCGAATGGGCTAGGAACCGGCCTTACTCATGTTTGGCGCGGACATCTCCACAGACCTTGGGTTTGATTGCTTGGTATGGCTGTTGGAACTAGTGTCCTCCACAGTTAGTGCAATAACATAAATAAACCTCTGTAGGTTCACAGGGTATACTTTGTATAATAATCAGTTGATTAACGTTTATCAATAACGGTTGGCTTGCTAGATAAGTTTGACGTTATTGTCATACAGATGGCGGTGATCAACTGGTCCCTAAAAGTCACACCTATAGGATGTGTTTGAGAGATGTGAGTATTTGAGAAAATAATCATATTGATGCCCTATTATATGACTAAAAGGTTAGTCAGTGTATTTGACTAAAAGGTTAGTCAATGTGATGATGAGACGATTATTTAATAATGATTAAAAAAAGTTAGCTGAGACGAATTAACTGTAATTCGTAAATTGAATATAAAATGTTATATTTAATTGTTGTATATAATGTAAGCTAATTAAACATAAACCGTTATAATTAATTGGCAAGTTATAAATATACGGATATTTATAATTAATGATGTATTATAATGTCGGTCCATGTAAAACGACAATTATAATATATTACATTATATTGGAAGCTAAAATGACCGAAACAAAAGTGTCCAGTTACACTCTGTTTTTCCGGTCAATGGGTAGTTATTTTGAGGAGACCAAATCTCCTCATATAAAAGCCCAAATGAGCCGTGAGAAGCTGTGATTTTTAGAGGAGAAAAATTTAGATTTTTCCAACCCTAATTGATTCATTGCCTCCATCTCATGATACACACATCACACAAAAAGAAAAAGTTAACAGTAACTCTTTCACAAAAACACAATACAAAAGGTTAACAGTAACTTTTGAAAACTTCTAGCAATTCAAGGGCATTTCTCATACAATCTTGGGTGCAACGATTAGGAGGATATCTACCTTGATATCTCTGTTCTTTACGCCAATTGCTAGGACCGGAGGTTGATTTCTAAATCTCTATTCCTTTTGTTGTTTTCGTTTATGACTCGATAATCAAATTATTACTTTTCGTTATAATCCTATATTAATTGTTTTGTGGTAATACCGATTTCCCACAAGTGGTATCAGAGCATAGGCCACGAAATTGTTTTAATTTGATTTCATAAACAGAAACCGTTTTACGCTGTGTATTTTGTCGCGATAGAGTTCTTGTGTTTGCTCGATCGAGAGGTTTTTGGGAGCTGTATGTCTCGATCGAGTTCTTAAGTTTGCTCGATCGAGAAGTTTTGTTTTCTCAAATGTTTTGGTCGATCGAGAAGCATGATTTGCTCGATCGAGGACTTTAGTGTCTCGATCGAGTGATGTTTTTACTCGATCGAGGTCCCTGTTTGTCGACTAGGAAGAATTAGTCGATCGAGTAAACAGTATACTCGATCGACACGTTGTCTTATCGATCGAGAGAATTAATCGTTTAATGTCTTCTCGATCGAGTACTTTACAGAATCGTATTTCCTTTCGTATTCGTTTTCATTTAGATTTATTTTGTTATTTTAATCTGTTAAAATAACATACAATAGATTTGTAGATGTTTTAATTTAATAAATATTAGATTAAAATGAAAATGAAAATGATGTTGAATGAGTTTATCATTTGAAAGGATATAAATTTTTCCCTATTATGTCGATAAGGACCAATTTTTGCCGAAAAATTTTCTGCTGAAAAAAAAAAAAAATTTCTGTTTTTTTTTCGTGTTCAAGTTTTTTTTTTTTGGCCTTTAATTGTACATTATTCGGATTGTGTATAATTAATGTGAAACGGTTCACATATGCTTAATATCTTACATTTTAAAGCAGTTTGAAATGTTTAGGATAGTTCATTTTATCAGTAAAATGAATCGAGATTGTAATTGATGTGGGTAATTACAGAATCACCACATAATTATAATCTGTGTTAAAAGGGTGGTTTGGATAATAAAACATCGTAATAAATGTATTATGTCTTGCATGTTTTATTTTAGTTGGTGCTTTTATAATGTTTTTGGATTGTTTTGAATGAACTTTTAACGTATTTTTACAATAAGTTGTAACTTAGTGTGACCTAAGTAGATTGTGTTACCGTAATGATGGTAACATAGTCTTGGATGTATTTTGAGATCTCGAATCTCCATTATTTTTAGTTTTGGGTTTTGAAATTAGTATGTAATAAATAGGATCTTTGTAATTTTATTTGTTGTAATTTCAAAGAAGACTAAAGATGGAGATTGGAGCTCACTCCCGCTACATGGACCAAGAAGGGTGATAAAGTCAAGCTTCGAGGGTCCAATCAGTTGGATTCCGAGTTGTATTTATTCTTTTTGGTAGGATAGGCCACACTAGGACATGTTTTTCTTTTACGCTTTTCATTCTCGTTTACTTTCCATCACATGATAGATATAATTGCATCATATTCCGCCTAAACCAAACCACCTAAACTAAAATGCACGAAAATGATTCATATCGTTTTCAATATTTTAATCATGGACATACAGATGTCACTCGCTTTTAAGGCCATCACCTTAGTTAAATCATTATCGAGTTGCTAGACATTCGTTCACTTAAAATGAATTTAAGTTAAGATGATGGGACCTTCCCCTATAAATTAAAATTGAGACTAGTCTTCATAGGGAAAACTACTATGAGCCCCTTCTTCGTCGTAAGTCATAATATGACCCCTTCTACGTTGGGTAAGTAGTGAGTGTTGACCTATTTTATCTCAACATTATAGTACGAGTAATATCTCGTGATTATGATGGACTAAAGATAGAATTTACAGAAATTTATCGACCAGGAATTCTAAAAGTAGAATTAGCCAAGAGGTTGGCTTATCAATTTACAGAACTTGAGTCTTGGGATCATTTATATAATTCTTGAGGGAGGTCAATTGTATAAATGCACGAGTCATCGCATTAAACAGTTTTTCATTAGACTCAAAATTAAAACGATGAAACTTATCATATTTATTTTCTTTTCACAGTTTTCGAATTCGTTATATACAGATATAACTGCTAAATAACAAAATGGCTGGCCATACTGATGACCCAATGCCAAGTGCGACGCTCGGACTTGAGTTCTGGCTTAAGATGTTCATGGACACTATGAATCAGTCAACACGACTGAAGAATAACGGGTCCAACTTTGCGGACTGGGAGGCGGCATTACGGAATGCTGTCATTGCTGACGGTAAGCTCAAGTACTTGACTGAGCCACTACCGCCAAACCCAGGCCCCAATGCAGGAGCAAATGAATTACTTGCTTATAGTGATTTCGTAATGGAGGCGGGTGCGATAAAGAACGTACTCATCTTTTCAATGGAATCAAATTTGCAAAGACGATTCATTGCCCATGGTGCAAACAAGATTTTCACCACGCTCTCTAACGAGTTCTCGAAAGCTCCGAGGATCGTTAGCTATGAGCATACCTGTCGCTTCTTTGAAGCGAAACTCCAGAAGGGCCAAGCAGTTAGCCCACACATTCTTGACATGATTGAGAATGTCGAGAAACTGGAGGCACTTGGTTGCCAAATCGATGAGAAGATCGTCATAGACCGCGTTCTTCATTCACTTCATGATGGTTTTGCCCTTTTCAGGGCAAATTACTATATGAATGATATGAAGAATAGTCTTCATCAGCTCCACTCACTCCTTGTACAGACAGAGAGTGATCTGAAATTGAGTGGGAGTCTGAAACAGGACATTCTCATGATTGCCAACAAGGGCAAAGGTATGGGTAAGGCTAAGGCTAACCTAGCTGTAGGGAAGCCGAAATTCAAAAAGCCAGGGCAAGGCAAGAGTGGGCTTGGTGAGACTAGCGGTAGCTCACAAGGCAAGACAAAGAGCGATGAAGGTAACGTGGAGTGCCACCATTGCCACAAGCTTGGGCATTGGAGGAGGAACTGCCTCGTGTACCGAGAGGACATTAAAGCAGGCCGCGTCTCTCCTGTTTGTATGTCTTCTTCTTTTATTCATATGATTGAGATCAACCATGCAAGTTTCGGAACTTGGGTACTAGATACTGGTTGTGGTTCTCATCTGTGTAATCATTTGCAGGGTCTAAGAAACATCACAACTTTCGCAAGGGGTGATGTGGACCTGCGAGTGGGGAATGGAGCAAGAGTAGCTGCCGTTTCAGTGGGAACATATGTAATCCAACTCCCGAGCGGATTTGAGTTATTTCTGAATAACTGTTACTATGT
>JAIUZE010013553.1:0-17875 GCA_022085475.1 Heliosperma pusillum
TATTTCGGGCTCAATTTACCCTTTACACCAAACCTTTTAACACCCTTCATCGGAGATACTTTCAAGAATACTTTATCTCCAACTTCAAATTCCAACGGTCTTCTCCGGACATCGGCATAAGATTTTTGTCGGTCTTGAGCGGCTTTCATTCTATCACGAATGACCTTCACATGATCAATGGTTTCAATAAGAACATCGAGACCTAGGTCACGAACATCACTCAATTGATCCGAACAAATAGGACTTCGGCATTTCCTTCCATAGAGAGCTTCATAAGGAGCCATCTTGATCGAGGCATGATAACTATTGTTGTAAGAAAACTCCACCAACGGTCTGACCATTGGTAGCGGCATGGAACGCGGTACTCATAAACAATTTACTACCCATGGCTTCTTGTAAGGCCTTCCAAAATCTCGAACAAAACCTCGGATCTCGGTCGGATATGATCTCCTTGGGAACACCATGGTATCTAACAATCTCATCAACATAGGCTTTCGCTAGTTGATCTAAACTCCAAGTCTCTTTTATCGGAATGAATCTAGCACTCTTAGTCAAACGATCAACAATAACCCAAACGCCATCTTTACTTCCAACGGTCCTTGGCAAAGCCATAACAAAATCCATAGATATAGATTCCCACTTCCATAGTGGAATATCCAAAGGTTGTAGTAATCCACCGGGCCTCTTGTGTTCGAATTTTACTTGTTGGCAAGTAAGACATCTTCCAACATAAGACACAACATCGCCTTTTAGATTCGGCCACCAAAATTGTAGCTTCAAGTCTTTATACATCTTATCATCTCCGGGGTGGATAGAATAAGGAGAAATGTGAGCTTCATCAAGAACTCGCTTTCTTAAGTCAAGAGCATTAGGCACAAACAAACGGTCATGGAATCGAAGAACACCTTTGTCATCAATCTTGAAGTCTTTAGCTTTCCCTTCAAGACGTTTAGCTTGAATAGACTTGTAGGTAGGATCATCAACTTGGCTTTCGCGGATCTCGCGGAGAAAAACAGGCTCGGCAATCATAGCACCAACATAACCAAATCCACGTTCCACGAATTCCAACTTCATCTTTCAAAACTCGGCACAAAGATCATCTGGCAAAACCCACATAGCATTCAATGCATGAGAAGATTTCCTACTAAGAGCATCGACAACAACATTAGCCTTCCCTTCATGGTACAACAACTAAAAATCATAATCATTCACCAATTCCAACAATCTTCTTTGTCTCATATTCAACTCCTTTTGAGTAAATATGTACTTCAAACTCTTGTGATCGGTGAATATAAGACAATGAACACCAATAAGGTAGTGTCTCCACACTTTCAAGGCATGGACAACGGCGGCTAATTCCAAATCATGAGTAGGGTAGTTCACTTCATGAACTCTCAACTGTCTCGAGGCATAAGCAACAACTTTCCTACTTTGCATAAGTACACAACCCAATCCCATCTTAGAAGCATCACAATAGACATCAAAATCTACAGCATCTTCAGGTAAGGTCAACACCGGGGCGGTAGTCAACCTTTTCTTTAACTCTTGAAAAGCGGCTTCACAAGCTTCATTCCATACGAACTTGGTTTCTTTCTTTAACAATTGAGTCATCGGTCTAGCAAGCTTTGAGAAATCTTTGACAAATCTACGGTAATAACCAGCTAAACCAAGAAAACTTCGAACTTCTCTAACATCGGTCGGACTTTTCCAATCAACCACAGCTTCAATCTTCGAAGGATCTACCATCACACCTTCTTTAGAAATTACATGTCCAAGAAAGGACACCTTAAGTAACCAAAATTCACACTTGGAGAATTTGGCAAACCACTTTTGACGACGAAGAACACCCAAAATAGTCCTTAGATGAATAGCATGCTCTTCTTCGGTCTTGCAGAAAATAAGGATGTCGTCAATGAAAACTACCACACACTTGTCAAGGTACTCACTAAATGTGCGGTTCATTTGATCCATAAAAATAGCGGGAGCATTAATCAATCCAAATGGCATCACCTTGAACTCAAAGTTATCATATCTTGTACTAAAAGCGTTCTTCGATATATCAACATCACAGACAGGAATTTGGTGATAACTGGATCTCAAATCAATCTTGGAAAAAGTAGAAGCACCCTTTAGTTGATCGAACAAATCTTCAATTCTTGGCAAAGGATACCTATTCTTGATTGTAATTCGGTTCAACTCACGGTAATCAATACAAAGCCTCACAGAACCATCTTTCTCCTTCACAAAGAGAACGGGAGCACCCCAAGGCGAAGCACTAGGTCGAATGAAACCCTTTTCAATCATATCATCAAGTTGCTTCCTTAACTCTTTCAATTCGGTTGGAGCCATACGGTAAGGAGCTTTGGCTATGGGCCCGGAACCAGGTACAAGATCAATGGAAAACTCAACATCACGCTCGGGAGGAATCCCGGGCAAGTCTTCGGGGAATACATCAACAAAATCACGAACTATAGGAACATCTTCAATCTTTTGTAAGGAGGTAGTTGTAGAAGTCACAATACACAAGTATGCTTGGTGACCCTTTCTTACCATACTCACAAACTTCATAGCGGAAATTAAAGACACACCTATTCGGGAATGACATCCCTTATAGGTTATTCTAACTCCTAAAGGACTCTTTAAATAAATCTTTTGATCTCTACACTCGAATCTAGCATGGTATAACGCTAACCAATCAATACCTAGGATTACATCGAACTCTCCTAGAGAAAACTTAAGGAGATTAGCGGGAAAGATAGTACCCGCAATAGAGATTGGAACATTAGGGTAAAGAGTAGAACATGAGATAATTTCTCCGGATGGTAAGGATACGGGAGTATCCTCACTAGAAGTAGGCTCGATTGATGATTTATTAGCATAAGTTGAAGACACAAAGGACATAGAAGCACCGGTATTGACCAGTCCTGTCGCAAGCCGGATACAAAGATAATTTACCCAGACTAGGCTAATAACAATTTAATGTAATTAGGGAAGTAGGGGTCGATCCTCAGGGAGATGGTGTTTCCTATAGAATGTGAAGTGTCTCGCAATTGAGTTGTATCTAACGAGTTTCTGGGTTTTGGGATTATGATGTCTAAACTAACAAAAAGCAATAGATGAAAACAAAATAAAAGCAATTGAAGATGAAAGCAATAAAGCAAATGATGAATTAACAATTATGAAAAGCATCTAGGGAAGTAGGTTCACACATTTAGATTGACATATTGATGAAATTGGATTTAGGACATGCAAATAATTCATTGTGAGTTCGTAAGAATGATGTGTTCATTACAATCATAGATCAGATGGTCTAGCAGGCTTTTAGGCAATTTACAAGGTCTTAATCCACCATGTCATGCTTTGTCTATTCAATTCTCGTATCTCTACCTTGGAAACGAATTCCATGCTAGTCAATGATTTTGATCAGGAATCGTCAACTATCGTTATATTCCAAACATGCATAGACACAATGTTTTAAAAGCACAATTTCTTTTATCCAATTATCATCTTTTAATCAATCTAACATGGCTACCCTACACCCTAGAAAGGTGACTACTCACTCATGATAATGTTTATATCTAAGATGATGGTGATAATGAAAACTAGGATAGACATGTTTAGTTGATTTTGACAATAGTTTAAGACTCTCTATGTGGCGATAATAACAACGCTAATTGATAATCTAAGAAATGAAATTACGATTATAACAACACAAAAATGAATCTAAGATAATATGTATGGAAAATAACAATCAAATAGAAAACAATAAGGACTTAAAACAAGAGATAAAATAGAAATACCTAGGTGACGATCAACAACAAAAGCGATGACAATAATAGAAATCCCTTGCATAGAATAATCGTTCCTTGAATTACAACACTTGTACCCAACAAAGTAGATTACAAAGATTGAAATTCTTATTGATCTAAGCTAAAGTTTTGATGTAGAAAGGACAAAAATAAACTAAGAACTAAAGATGAAAAGAAGAAGAAAATGATCTAAACTAGAACTTCTAAACTAAAGAGAAGAGAAAAGATTATTCTAAAGAGGATGTAGAAGAGATGTGTGAAGAGGATTGTGTGTTGATGTTGTGGCTGGAGCATCCTTTATATAGCATTAGGGTTTCGTGGGGAAGGGGTCGAGCATTGAACATATAGGACAAAAGAAGGAAGTTGAAGCAATTTGCTCGAAGCAGCAGGGATCCCCGATCGGGTACACACTTACCCGATCGGGTAAGTTGTCATCTAGAAGCTTTGACTCTCGTTTCATCTCCCTTTGCTTATGACTTGACTTCCATCATCCCCCTTGACCTCTTGAGTCGGGTTTGTTGATAGGGTTTGATGTAAAGCGATGAATTCTTCGCCTAACCGATTGATCTTCCGACAATTGCGACATCGTCTTTACTTCTTCTTTCTTTTGAATTGGTGAACTTTCTTGAAATGCCTTTTACATGGTCAAGCTTGCTTCTTCAAATCGTCGGGTTCTAGGCAAACGCTCGGGAATATAGAAAAAGGGCGTAGAAACATCACTTTCCCTACAAAACAGGTTAGAACATAGGAATTCGCCTAGAAGACGATATTAGCTCATAAAATGGCTTAACAAAGCACAAATGATATACAAAACCGGGCTAAAATGGGGGTTAAAATCATACAAATATTCACTTATCAGGTATCAAATAGAATAAGACACGGTTTCTCTAAGATTGAGAACATACCTGTAATTATCTCCGGATGAGCATCGACTTCGGCTCGTCTTAGAACGAAGATTGAACCCTTAGGTTTGGCAATTGGAGGGGGCAACTTTCGATCGGGGCAATAATCATAACGGTGACCCGTCTTTTGGCAAAAGAAGCAAACATAGGGTCGGTTGTAACATGCTACACCGGGGTGTTGTGGTTGTCTACAACGGTTACAAAAGCGACCTTGATCTTGAGCTTGAGGGGGAGCATAAGGCCTATGAGCCACGTTAGAAGTAGCTCGAGGATTGAAAGGAGCGGGAGCTCTTGTATTTGCATCTAGGGGAGGATTAAATCTCCTCTTGTTGGCATAAGAGTTGGAGGACGACGGAGTAAACGACCTCTTCCCATAGAAATTTGGCCTAGGAGTGAAGGAAGGAGAGGGATTCTTCATCATTGCTTCATCCTTGATAGCCCTCATAGAGTTCTCGGCCCATAGTGCATCATCATACAATTCTCCAAAGGAAGTAGAATTTCTCCTCACTTTGATTTGGAGTAAAGCACTCAGCTTGTTGCGGTAGTAGAAAGCTCGGTCTTCATCATCCTTGATGAGCCTCGGTGCGAAATGAGAAAGCTTGTTGAATTGTGTGGTGAAGTCTTGAGCCGTCAAGTCACCTTGCTTGAAATAAATGAATTCCTTTAGCCTTTGTTGCTTGAGCTCCTTAGGATAAAATCGGCCTTCGACAAGAGCCTTGAAACAAGCCCAATTGAAATCGGCTTCAAGAGTAGCGGTGGCACTAGTAATCGCCCACCAATTATCGGCTTCCCTTACAAGGAAATGCTTAGCAATCCTTACCTTGTCCTCTTCCCGGACATGGAACAAGTCGAATTGCTTTTCCATCTCCCGGAACCACTCCGAAAGCTCGGTAGGGTCCGGTTCTCCACCATACGGCACAATCTTGCTTCTAGCAATTTGGCTAGCCACACAAGCATAGCCTCCTTGGTGATTGTCTTCTGTACGAGGAGGGACTTGCTCGGCATGAGCATTAGCCGCATCTTGTTGATTCTTCAACACTTGCGTAAGAGCTTCAAGCATAACGTTTTCTACTAGTCGAGGTCTAACCATCTTCATAAGAAACAAAAACAAAACAAGTTAATCCTAACACTTAGCATAAACAAATAGACTACGAACTAAAGTCCTTAACTTCTACCCATCTCTCATTTATTATTTCAAGGTCAAGTAGTTTATGTTTAGGGTTCACGTGTGTGCGTCGGGAGCGTTAAAGCTCTGATACCAACTATGACAACCCTCGCGAAAGCGAAAATAAAACATAACAAGCATGTGAGTTATATAACAGAAAATACGGTGTTTTTAAAACTTTTTACATGCTAAGATAAAAATACGAAGAATTTCAATAATTACAAACCAAAGTATAATATACTACAAGAGACGAAGTCTCTCAAAATGTTATCAAATATCAAAGTTGTTTAGCAAGTAGCTAATAAACGTCTAGGGGTGATTCGTCAAGACCAACGCCCGCTAGCTCACACCCGAACCCAAAATACAACAAGCAAAATCCATCCAAGCAAGCAACCTGTTCATCCATGAAAAACATGAACGCCACAGTCAGTGAGGAGTAACTCCGGGTTCTCCCAGCCATATCACAAATAACGAACTTAAACGGAAATACAAAAGTATAAGCATGCATATATAAATATACATGTGAATTACGAAAAGGATAAATAGGCAATTCAATATATATAAAGATAAGAGCACATGAAGTACAAAACCGTAACCATCATATTATAGATAGACTCGGGGAAGACACTCTTAGGCACCCATACACTCACTAGGGCTTGCATCTCACCGTTCGCGGCATAAGTTTGATAAGATTGAGACTCGACAAATAAACCATGCCAAGTCATCCAAAGATCACAAATAATCAATCATATAATCATCCATTCAAACGTATAATACGTTGACAACATCTCTCACGGTAAATGACACGCAGTAGCACCATGTACATTGCCGCTATGATTAAAATCGCATCCACGGGATAAACATTTCCCTGAACGCATACACGATTAATCATTTCGTATATGTAGACACAATTCCTCCTGGTATGACGACGATATAAATATTCAATCCTAGTCTAAACCTGGCCAGACTCTCGAAATAACATTTTCCGATTCGACATGCGATAAACGTTTCGCATCCAAGACTCGGTCAACCATATAGAAGCCGAGTACCCAAATTAGGTCAACCTTCACGAAAGAGGCGAAAAGGGCACAAGAATCATAAACAAGCGGTACGCTACATGCAATGACACCACCTCGCAAGTATACAACATTTGACGGCCGGGTTGATCAACGCAAAGCGTTCGCCTCCCAACAACGTCGTCATATGCCCACTAACACATGCAATTAAGCAGTAAGGATACACTCCTAGTTCTGACATTCCAGCCTTTCGAACGAAGAGGTAGCCGGGGAATGGGAGTACAAAACACTTAACAATTAGTGCTCAAACCGTAACAAGTGTAAAACCGACTCAAAGTGGGATATAAGAAAAACCGTCACAAAACATGCGATACAAGCGAATGGAATATCATATATTCTAAACATTAATATTTAAAGTCATTACGTAAATTTATACGATAAACGAACCATGGGAAATATTATAAATGAAAACAGAAGAAAGAATTACAAAGGAGTTGGCAGCGTGTGCCACCCGGTCAAGGGGACCGTCTGCCGGCTACCCGGCTGGCACCAATGTCACATTTGAAAACAAACTAAAACACAGCGTGTCCCAGCCGGTCAAGGGGACCCGCTGCCGGCTAGCCGGCTGTGACCAATATCACTTGAGAAAAATGAAGGCAAAATAGGATGCGTCTCAGCCGGTCGGTCAACCGGCTGCCTGTCGACCGGCTGAGATATAATTCATACCAAAATATTACGTAAAATAAATTATATACAGCCACTTCCCAGCCGGTCAGCTGACCGGCTGCCGGTCGGCCGGCTGGGATGTAATATGCACGAAAATCACCCCCTTCTTCCCAAACATCATACAACAAACATCAACTAACATCATCAATCATCAATTCTCATTATCAATTATCAACTAACAACAACTATTATCAACAACACAATTCCTATGATTACTAATCATATTCTAAATACGATTACTAACATAGAAAACACATTATAACACGTAACGATATCGAGTAACCCTTCACCGTTACCTTTTCGCGTCTTCAATCCTCTTCGAGATCCTCTTCTACCAAGTAGTAGTCTTTGTCGAGGTCTTGAAGGTCACCACCTACAATTAGACAACAAAAGATGAATATAATTCACCTTTGAGAAAGACGGATAAATTGAAACATGAGAAAGACGGTAATTTTATTACCAATTAAGATAGAGGACGATGAGAGGGAAAGATTGAGACGAAACTAGCGGAATTGAGCAAGTAATGAAGGAGTAGTGTCGATTATGAGTTTGAGCAAGTATGGAGGTTAGGGTTTTGGTGGTTACTTTGTGAGGAAGAAGGTTTAAGTGGAAATGAGGGAGCTAGGGTTTGAGGGGAGTATGAGGGAGTAAGTGGAAAAACATGGGAAAAAGACCATAAACGCTTTAAGACGTAACTCACTCGGAATCTCGCGTAAATTCTGAAAACGAACTCGGAAATTCTAAATTAGACACGGGAAATTTGATTCTAGACTAAAACTAAATTTCGTTGAAAAGTATCCGTAAAATATTTTTACTATAAAAATAGGGTACATTTGCGGGTGTTACATTCCGCCAACCACCAAGTGATGATTGGGCCACATGTTTTGTATGCGAAACGATTTGTGACAATTTATAAGTTTATCATCAAGTGATAGCTCAAATAGTTATGTCTACCCCTTGGTCGTCAATTACGTACCGATACGGTCGTTTTGACAGTCATTAGAGTCATTTTGGAGTCCGGGTCAAAAACCCTTTCGTTTTATGTCAACCGTCTTTTAAAAACGTGTCTGAACGCTCGAGAATATTCCGGATATTTTTAATGTAGCAAAAACTTATCTTTTCTCGGTAAAACATATCCAAAGTTTATTTAGAAAAGAATTCAAAATCTACCGCAATTCCCATAAAGAAAAGCGAAAATCTTTCTTTCAAAGTAGGAAACTGCTCGAGAAATGACGCAGCAGGAGCTGCACCTCTTCAAAGAGATGCATCATCAGATGCTCCTTTTCCCCAGCTGCTTTCTAAGTTTTCGGATTATTTTATATATTTCTTTCCGTGTCCGGGTTATTCCAAAACTCTTTGGATTTCTCCCTATATAAGCAGAGGTTCGTACATACTTTTTAGGCACGCGAGTGTTCTGCCCCTTCTTTCTCTCTCTTTGAATTCTAGAACTTGCTCTAAGCATTTTGACAACTACGTGGTTGATCAATCGACCACGTAAGCTCAAATCCTTCTGGGTACCTGTCACGTTATTGCATTGACCAACCAATTTGACCAACTTAAAAATAATCAATCTTAATTAATCGATCGTTTCTATTACGAGGGCACTTTCTTTACATTCGAGTCCAGCTTTCGCTAAATCGATAACTTTAGTTCATATTTCGTTTCGTCAAAATGTAAGTCTGAGGGTGTTAATTACCATCCTTTTCTATTGTACTTTATTAAATTAATTTAAGGTTCATGTTGGATTTATGTCAAAATTGTTTTCAAACCTTTTTCCTTTTTCTTTCTTTATATAGTTTGTCTTGGCTTAAATCCCTAATAATCAATGTTAGTGGGTTTTTGACATCTATCAAATTGTGTCTTTAGAGGTTAGATTTGTTCATATCAAATCTCTAGATTCGTCTTTGATATAATTAGTGTTGTTAATATGATTTAAATCACTTAAAGTTGACTTGTAGATCATTAATAAACCGTAAATAACTAATGAACACTAACTGTTTGCGATTATGGCGTCACAACCAGAACCCATCCAAGGAACGGACGCAAGGTCCCATGCGCCTCTTCCAGAGGACGCATGACCTGCTGCGTCTGTTCCAGGCTCGTTTCTGTCTCTGATCTTTGTTCTTTCGTAATATATTTCATAACCATTTTATGATTTAATTTATTGATCGCACATGAAATTGAATCTTAAATCCCAATTCGACATAATTAATTACTAAACTACATGTTCACCGACATAGTCTAAGCTCACATGCTAGGATTAAAACGTGGATGTTGCATTGATGCATATAACCAACAACACATCGATAACAGAAGAGTTTCCCAAATTATTAGTAGAGCCCGTTATCGAGGTGGGCGAGATTAGGTGTTCGATCAAAAGAACTTACTAATACGTACCCTCACCCCTTACTCCAGAACTCTGTGAACATTCGTGTTCATTGGCATCTACGAGAGTCATTATAGACATAGAATGCTAAATGTATGGAGTTCTTAGTGTTCATGTCACTCCTTTGTGTCTTGACACGACATAAAGTATTCGAACGGTTCCAACTTCCCACAAAAGTTGGTGGCGACTCCACAAATGCGTGTTTTCACGCTTGTCCCTCGTTTCTCCATCCATGATATCTCGTGCACCAGAGTTTGGAATGGATCGCGAAACCCGTGTATCACAGTTTGGCGATTCCGCTGTGGATTATACACTTAAGTATTACCCAGGGTGAAACTTGAACGAGGTTAGAGAATAGTATATATGAGACAGTTGTTGGTTTTCATTACTCGACCTTCCTAGGTCGTTTTATTCGGCCTTCCTAGGCCTATTCGTCTGGTTTGGACGGTCCAAATTCTTATCTGGGCCTAAGGATGGATAACGATTGACGTCAACCATACCGCGGTGTGTACTGATGTTAGCACCAAGGGCTTTCACTACTCGGGTGAATGGACTATGAACCGGCCTTACTCATGTTTGGCGCGAACCTCTCGACAGACCTTGGGTTTAATTGCTTGGTATGGCAACCCACCTTCTAAGCCGAAAAAATTGTAAATGCACTCAGCATGCCGTTATTTCGCCTGTTTAAATGTGTATAACCCTTACGTGATCACCATCTTTGTAAATAAACCATGACAAAATTTTGAAAATCAAAATGCTTTCTTAAAACTGTAAAGCATTTTCAAAGGTGGCCTAAAGTAGCGCGAAACGAGTCGAAACTCTGTCGAAGTGATTCTGAAAAACACAAACAACTAGCAATTTTAATTTGTGGACTTAAGGAATCAAACTGTTTATGTTTAAAGACTGAAATGCCAAAGACTGAGAACAGATAGTACTTAGCCAAAGCATAAAGCCAATGGACTAAGGGATGAGAGCCTAACCCCAGCACTCAGCAAAGGGTTGTGTTCTCAAGTCCAAGCATAAAGCAAAGGACAATATCCAGCGCACAGCCAAGAGGTTTAACAGAAACAGGGTTTCAGTTTATGTGTTTACTTCAAATCTGATTTGCATTCATTAGGAATAGGCCTTATATAGGCAAAGGATTACATCTCAGACGTTCATCTACATCTAAGGCCACACATGGCTCACAAAAGAAAACAAAGTAACAGCTACATTGCTTACAGAATTCTGAACTAAAGTAATAAAGCAGAAAAGAAGTTCTAATGAGACAATCTTCCTTAAATATATGCTCAGGTTTGTTGAGGTAGAAGGGTGGACTTCCAGGCTTGGTATTGTGAGCCAAACTGAAGTATAATGGATCCCTAAAACCTTGTTGAAGGTCGCTCATGCTGGTTTGTTCAAAAAGAGAAAGACTGACAGTGACATCTGAACTACTGCAAAAAAAGTTGATTTTTGGACTGTTGAACTTGGTCCCTAAGCTATCTTTTGATGTGGGAATTTTTTGGAGGAAGATCCTGGACAAAAATGTAGAGGACCCTCCCTAGAACCAAGCTCGACCATTGGTTAGGTATTTTTAGGTGTGGAAGGCCCCCATGGACCCTGACCAAGGTGGTTGTGACTGGTTTGGGTTGTGACTGCTTTTGTTGTGACTGGTTTGGCTGTGGCTGTTTTTGTGGGCTTTGTGTTGGCTTTCAAAGGGGTTGTTTTTGCTGTGGCTGGGGTGAGGGGCGTTAGGACTGTAGAGGATGTTGCCATAGCTTGTCATGTAGGTTCCTAAGCTGTTGATTGTGGTACCTTGCTAGCCTCCTGAGTTGCCTTGAATCTGTTTTATTGAGCTGACTTAAATGTGGTTCTGATCTCATGTTGCATCTCCACTTCGAGTCAACATTCCTACAACCACACTACAGTTTTATAGGGCAAGTATTTTAAAACTAGTCATTTTCAATACTCAATAAGCACAGTGGCACACTCCCACTTCACAAGTCGAGTCGTTCTCCACTTTGAGTCGTCACTCATTTCCAAACTAATCATTTTCAAAATTCACTTAGTCACAGTGGCATACTCCCACTTCACAAATCGAGTTTTTTTAGAGTAATTGTGCTAGAATGGTCAATCTGGTTCTGATTCGTTGTCGGTCTCTTACCTCAGCTTCCACGATGTTAGGAGCTATTCAAGCAAATATTCATGCACCAAACCAGAATGATAATAATCAAATCCTAGCTGCGCTCATCCATCTCTAGGCAAGTGAAGACTAAACTTATTCTCACCTCGATGCCATGGAGGATCAAATCGTCGCCATGAAAACTAGACATCCTCCTCTATGCATTCCTAACAGTGAGCATGCTAACTTTCCACATTTTTTGGGACAACCAGAAGTCAGTCCCAAGCCAGTTCTTACCAAAGCTGAAAAGCGACTCCAATACCTGGAGGAGTAGCTAATGTATCTCAAAGGAGATGACATTTATAGGGAGAACAATCGCAAGTATGAAGCGATGAACACAGAATTGCCAACCAACTTTAACATGACTTACATCCCAAAGTTAAAGGGGCATGAGAACCCTTTGGATCACTTTCAAGTCAATAAGCGCACTCTAGAGATTCTTACCCAAAATGACAAAGAAGGATTCACCGACTTCCTAAATAAGTGAAGGAAAACTAGCACCCAGCTTGTTGAATGTCCAGATGAAGCTATTCTTGTAGAGAAATTCGTGGACATCCTGAGACGCATTTATGCAAACCATCTAAGTACCAAAATATAAAGTCTTCCAAAGATTGACGGTGCTGGGAACTAGAAGTGAAAACGATATCCGAAAAGGATTCTTGTCCAAGATGATAGGTCGTGGGTATCAAGGCTTAATGAGTCGTCCTTATGGCTCCACCAACAAACCCGATGAGGTCAAATATGTCGAACCATCCAAGAAGAGAAACCCTCAAAGGAAATTCACCAACCTTCGCGACACATATTCCAATGGCTTGGAAAGATTGATACACCAAGACAAAATTTGACCTATAGGACCTACACCTGACCCGGAAAATAAAGGTAGGCTCTGGGATGGAGACGCTTACTGCGAATATCATAGAGGCAAAGGACACGATACAAAGCAATCCTACAAGTTTAAACATGTCATTCAAGATATGATTGAGGACGGTCGTCTACCCACCCCCCATTGGGAGAAAACCTAACTATCCTCTTGAAGTTCTAACGATTACAGATGAAGAATCCACCTTGGATTATTCACACCTCATCTCCCCAGTCGAAGAAGAAATCCATATGTTGGAAAGTGAAAAAGAGATGTTCAAGAAAGAACCAGAAGACAACAAATTCAGATCAGAATCAAAGTCGGAGTCAGAGTCTGCGTTTGAAGTCTCAAGAGGATCTTCTCCTTCTGTCACCCCATCCCTTTATTTCTCCTAGCTTAGTGTCAAATATTAACATAGTTTGGGGTATGTCCCAACAGCCGTTTGTATTCACTATTTTAGCATTCATTAATAAACAGGACCATCCTAGTCCTCTTTGAGTTACGAATGAGCACATGAACTTTTGCTAGTCACTTGTTCTACTTTTTACACTTAGCTAGTGGAATAGATTTGAAATACTTTATGTCTTATCTCTTTAGTGTAGATCACTCGACCTCTTAGAATAAGCCTTAACGAGAGCGTGCATTTACCACCTTGTCCATATCATGTGGTGTGAAAATTCTTTGATCACCGTGTCTCTAGGTGACCTTTAGGTTTGGAGACTCCATCTTTCTACCTTATTCGTCAGATCCCATATGACTACCAAAAATATCATCCTATGCCAAACATTTTGATACCCCCACCGGGGGATCAAAACAATTTCTTTAGTGCAAACGCGCCTAAACTCTCACAAATTCAAAACCAGAAAAAAAAAGCACAAACCAAAAAAAAAAAACACCCAACAATCCCAAAGGAGAAGTCTCAAAGATTCAAAATTCACGAGACAAGACAAACAAAAATCAAACAAAGTGTCGAAAAACACAAAAAACAGTCCAACAACGACTTCCACACAAAAACAGTCCAAAAAAAATTCCAACAATGACTTCCACACAAAAACAGTCAAAAAAATATGTCCAACAACGACTTCCACACAAAAACAGTATCTAAGAATTCGACAGATGTACACTAAGCTTATACGGTCACATAAGTATTTTGTTTCTAGAGTATTTGTTCTGCGTAATTGGCCGAACTTGTTACTATAAAAGGGCAGAACTCATCCAAATTCTCAAGAACAAAAAAAGTAACGCGCCTCGCGTAGCCCACATGCCACTCGTGCGGCACGATATAAAACCGGCCCCTAGCTAGTTAAGATTGAATGTCACTATGCTCTTGCATTTTCACATTTGGATATTCCCATGTCTTCAAAATCCTCAGCTTCTCACCTTAGCAAGCATGAGCATGTGCCAAGACAGCTTAGACAATGATATCAACCTTGGGTTTCCTAATCCTCTTCGGGTTCGAGACACAAGTCGACATTGCCGCCAAATGAGCACACTTATTTAGGGGACTCATTTCACTCCTTTTTTCCGTTCTTTCAAACTCTCATACATTTTCAACACCTTTCACCTTTCTTCTGTTACAAAACCGCGTTTTAAAATCCAATCTTTTGTTTTGCGTCAGTTTAGGCCACGAACATGCAAACATGTCATTTGTGTGATTTCTATGTGATGTGATTTTCAGCAGCATGATGGCAAAACCGTCGTCTACCAAACCTGTTTTTTTTTTCACACTAACCTGCAGGAATATAAAACACTCACCAGCAGAAACACTCAGGCCATCAAATACAACTAAAAGAGGCATGTACATCAAACTGGGGGTTCTCGCCCAAAATCTGGGTTTCTCGCCCAAAACAAAAAATCATAAACTGGGGGCTCAAACCTCAACCAAAGACAAAGCCAAAGCCAAAGATAAAAGCCAAAGCCAAAGGTAAAGGCAAAACCCAATGCCAAATCCAAATTCACAATCCAAAGCAAAGTCCAAAATCCAAAATCTACAAACAAAACAAAACAACTAATCCTCATAACCAAGCCCATCAAGAATTTCAAGAGCGACAAACTCTGTGTCTCTGTCCTCTAGCTCCCTCAACAAACAGGCTATCTCTTCCCAGGCCTATGCTAGCTCGCGCTCCAAGACTCTCTACAAAGAAATCACTTCTCTTCAAAATGAAAAAGGAACGAGAGGATCATACCTGTCGATCTCGTCCCTCTACGAGTGTCTCAAGGGCTGTAGCCCTCAGCCGATTTGCACCCTCCATAATGCTACGTGCCAAGACGGTGCCACCTGCATTCAAATCAAGTGCATTCCTATGCAATAACCAAAATAGGAAAGTTGTACTCTAGCACCTCGAGGTAAGTTGGGGGCTCGACGCTTGTCACCTCGATCTCCTACCTTGATCAAATGACTCATCAATTGAAGATCATTTGTCACTTCTCAGATGAATTCAAACAACAAGAAACAAGTAAATGATTACCGTAATCAGTCAAGGAAGCCCCTCCAAGGATCGCAGCTCATGCCGCGCTTATCATCTTAGCATGGGACTTCCCATTTTCGGACATATAATCCCCAAGGCCACCTTCTATCATCAGGACGTTGTTCGCCACAACCGAGCAAGAAATCCTAGCGGTTTGAGCTCGTCAAGCAATCCTTAGCAGTTTCAGCACGTCAAGCAATCCTCGGCGGTTTCAGCATGTCAAGCAATCCTTGGCGATTTCAGTACGTCAAGCAACTTCAAGTAGTTTCAGCACGTCAGGCAATCCCTGGCAATTTTAGCAACGCAAGAAATCCTCAACGAATTCAAGCAATGCCAAGCAATTTTTCAAACGGTTTCGAGCAACCCCAAAAAGAGTTGCAAGTCTTGATGCGCCTTTGCCCCGACAGAGCTCCACTTAGGAGTTTGGTTATTACAAGTTTGTTGCTTGTGGGCCGAATCCTTTTCAATATATATCTTTGTCCAACGAGAGTTCGCAAGAAGACAAACACAAGAAGATTCTCACAACACGCCCTTTCAACGGCTAAAAGATCTTCATCACGCGCCCACTCAACGGCTGACAAGCCTCATTACGTACACCCTTTGCGCATCATAATTCTACTTCAACATGTATGTCCTCTGCAAGAGTCCGCCTGAAGACAGACACAGACAGATTCTCACATACGCTCTATTCCAATAAGAGTCCGCCTGAAGACATACGCATGAAGATTATCACAACGTGCCCTTACAACGTCTGGAGAGCCTCACTACGCACCTCTTTCAGCAGATGGCAAGCTTCACCTCGCGCCCTTTCCCTAACGAGAGTTCAACTGAAGACAGAGACAAGCTGATTCTCAGCGGCTGGCGAGTCTCATTACGCACCTTATCCCCAGCGGTTAGCAACCTTCATCACGCGCCCTTTCAACGGCTAGCGAGCTTCATCAGGCGCCCTCTCAACGGCTGGCGAGCTTCATCACTCGACCTTTCAACGACTGGCAAGCTTCATTACACACCCCAATGCAACGGCTTTCGAGCCTCACATCGCAACCTCAAGTCCAAGTAAGAAGATGCTCAGGTATGACTCCTTCTATTGTCTGGCGAGCTTTCGTACGTAGTCTAACGGACTTTAAACGACACTCCTCGATGGTCGATAGACTTTAAAATGTTCCCGACGATGGGTCCTTGGTTCAGAACCCTTGAACCGTCTCGCGTCGCCATAATCATTAGGTTGTAATCTTCGATTGATATGATGGCTATACTTTGACTTTTGCTTTATCCAAGCCTCAGTCAAAGTGGGGGCTCTGTAGATACCTCAAATCTACCCCTTCCGCCAACCACCCAGTGATGTTTGGGCCGCATGTTTGGTATGCAAAACGATATGTGACAATACAAAAATTTATCGTTAAGTGATAGCTAAAACAGTTGTGTGACAACCCTCGCGAATGCGGAAAATAAAACATACAAGCATGTGAATTATATAGCGGAAATACGGTATTTTAATAACCTTTAAACATGCAAGATACAAAAATACGAGGAGTGTCAAAATATTACAAACTAAATAAAAATACCACAAGAGACGTAGTCTCTCAAAGTGTTAACAAAAGACAAGGTTATTAGCAACCAGCTAAAATCGTCTAGAGGTGTTTCATCCAGGGACAACGCCCGCTAGCTCACACCCGAACCCAAAATAGCATAAGCAAAAAGCCATCCAAATCAAGCAACCTGTTCATCCATGAAAAACATGTACGCCATAGTCAGTGGGGAGTAACTCCGGGTTCTCCCAGCCATATCACATTAAATGTACATAGAAGGAAATACAAAAGTAAAATCATGCATATATGAATATACATGTGAAATACAAGAAGGATAGATAGGCAATCCAATATAAAATGGTAAAAACATAAGAGGTACAAGTCCGAATCCATCATGTTATACAAAGACTCGGGAAAGACACTCTTAGGCAACCGAATACGCTCACTAGGGCTTACATCTCACCGTTAGTGGTATACGTTTGATAAGATTGAGACTCGACAAACAACCATGCCAAGTCATGCGATGATCACAATAAATCCATCATATTATCATCCATTCAAACATACCAATACATTGATGATGCCCAATCATGCAATGACCATGAATAATAAGTCATGAAATCACGCATTCAAGAACGACGACACAAAGACGACATCTCTCACGGTAAATGAAACGCACTAGCACCGTGTACATTGCAAGTATGATTAACAGGCATCCACGAGATAAACATTTCCCTGAACGCATACACGATCACATTTCGTATATGTAGGCTAATTTCCTCCTGTAGGACGACGATAATAATACGGTCCTAGTCTAAATCTGGCCAGAATCCCGGAATCGCATTTTCCAGTTC